>OY997588.1:50567938-50848602 GCA_963921825.1 Erodium maritimum
GTGGTGCATCGTTGACTAGAGTATGTCGTGCCTGCGAGATTAGAGTCGCAGACTGTCCTTGCCCTGGTGATCTTCTCGTGTTGGGGATGACTACCTTTGATGTGATCTTGGGTATGGATTGGCTGTCGAGGTACTGAGCCAACATCGATTGCTACAGACGACGAGTGACAGTGACAATGGGCGGTACGAAGGTGACGTGTGTGCTGGGGAGTAAGAGTGGGGTCCTCATGTCGGCGTTGTCCGCAGAGGAGGCAGTACCGGCTGTGCAGAGCCGAGAGTTATCGAGAGTAGTATGCGAGTTTCCCGAGGTCTTCCCTGAGGAGTTGAGCGGGTTGCCACCGGTTCGTGAGGTGGAGTTCGGGATTGACCTAGTGCCGGGAACGGCGGCGATATCGATGGCGCCTTACAGGTTTGCGCCGGCAGAGTTGACTAAGCTGAAGCGTCAGCTAGAGGAGCTTCAGCAGAAGGGGTTTATCCGTCCGAGAGCATCGCCGCGGGGAGCACCAGCACTCTTCGTGAAGAAGAAGAGTGGAGAGCTACGGATGTGTATAGATTACAGGAAGCTGAACCGGGTTACGGTGAAGAACCGATACCCGATGCCGATGATCGATGACTTGTTCGACCAGTTGAGAGGGGCGACCCACTTCTCGAAGATCGATCTGCGATCCGGTTATTATCAGTTGCGAGTCCGTGTGGGGGACGTCGCAAAGACTGCATTCCGGACACGCTATGGGCACTACGAGTTCCTGGTGATGCCATTCGGACTGACGAACGCGCCAGCAGCGTTCATGGACCTGATGAACAGCATCTTCCGGCCGTACCTAGATCAGTTTGTGGTGGTGTTCGTGGACGACATCATGATATATTCGTAGAACGAGGTGGCACATAAGTCACATCTGAGGGCTGTTTTGACATTACTGCGCGAGCATCAGCTATATGCCAACCGGGAGAAGTGCGAGTTCTGGCTCTCTGAGGTGAGATTCCTCGGCCACATCGTGTCCCGTGACGGTATCCTGGTCGATCCGTCGAAGATCGACGCGGTCTCGAAGTGGGCACGGCCCACGAGTGTTTTCGAGATCCGCAGCTTTCTGGGGTTGGCAGGCTACTATCGTCGATTCGTCCAGGACTTTGCACGACTAGCCGCGCCGATGACTCTGTTGACGCGCAAGGGTGTCGGGTTCGTGTGGACAGATGACTGTGAGCGTGCATTCGCGGAGTTGAAGACTCGACTGACTACATCTCCAGTGTTAGTGGTGCCCGAGCGAGGGATCGGTTATGATGTTTACTGTGATGCGTCCGGAGAGGGACTGGGCTGCGTGCTGATTCAGTTGGGCAGAGTTGTGGCCTATGGCTCTAGGCAGCTGAAGACGCACGAGCGCAACTATCCGACCCACGACTTGGAGCTAGCAACATTCGTGTTTGCGCTAAAGAGCTGGCAATATTATCTGTATGGCGAGGGGTTCCAGGTGTTCTCGGATCACAAGAGCCTCAAGTACATATTTTCCCAGCGGGACCTGAACATGCGTCAGCGACGGTGGATGGAGCTACTCGAGGAGTACGACTTCGAGCTACACTACCATCCGGGCAAGGCGAACGTGGTCGCCGACGCCTTGAGTAGGAAGTCGGCTCCGAGCCTCGCCAGCATATCTGTCCGAGAATGGGACATGATGGGGGAGCTGAGCACGTTCGGGCTTGAGCTAGAGGAGGTCACGGGTAACATGGCCATGTGCTCTTTAGTGGCTCAGCCCTCACTGCTTGCCCAAGTGTTGGAGGCGCAGACGGAGGACGTTGAGACGGCACAGATCAGAGAGAGGGTCGTCAACGGCGACGAGGTAGTAGGTTGGGAGATCAGTACAGATTGGGGACTACAGTATAGAGGAGGGCTGTTCGTGCCGGTTAACTGTAGAAACGACGTGTTGCGAGAGGCACATCACTCACGTCTTACAGTGCACCCGGGGGGCACCAAGATGTACCGTGACCTCAGACGACACTTCTGGTGGCGCGGGATGCGGAGAGAAGTAGCAGATTTTGTGTCGAGATGCCTCGTCTGTCAGCAGGTGAAGGCCGAGCATCAGCGTCCAGCGGGATTGTTACAGCCACTACCGATTGCTCAGTGGAAGTGGGAGCACATTACGATGGACTTCGTGTGTGGACTGCCGAGATCACCGAAGGGAAACGACGCCGTGTGGGTGGTAGTCGACCGGTTGACCAAGTCGGCCTACTTCCTGGCTATGAGGATGACAGACCCGGTCGACAAGTTGAGCAACTTGTATATTCAGGAGATAGTTCGTCTCTTGGGAGACCCACCTGCCGTTGGCCGAGTTCGCCTACAACAACAGCTTCCAGGCCAGTATCGGGATGGCACCTTTCGAAGCGTTGTTTGCGAGGCCGTGTCGGTCACCAGTGTGTTGGGAAGAGGTCGGGGACAAGAGTCTGCTGGGGCCAGATCTTGTCAGAGAGACGACGGAGAAGGTCGCATTGATCCGCGATCGGTTGAGGACCGCGCAGAGTCGGCAGAAGAGTTATGCCTACAGGCAGCGTCGACCTCTTGAGTTTGCAGTCGGGGATCACGTGTTCCTGAAGGTGAGCCCGAGGAAGGGGTTGGTGCGGTTCAGGCGCAGCAGGGGCAAGTTGGCTCCGAGTACATAGGCCCGTTCGAGATCTTAGGCAGGGTGGGAGCAGTGGCCTATCGTCTGGAGTTGCCACCGCAGCTTGGGAGAGTCCATAACGTCTTCCACGTGTCCCAGTTGCGGCAGTACAACGCAGACCCCTCCCACGTCATCGAGTGGACTGATATCGAGGTGGCTGATGATGTCTCCTATAAGGAGCAGCCGGTTCGGATCATGGACACACGGCAGCAGATTCTGCGGGGAGGCACGATTATCCGCTTGGTCCGAGTGCAGTGGAAACATCACGGGGCTGAGTCGACGTGGGAACGCGAGGACGAGGTTCGCGCGAAGTATCCCGGCCTGTTCGACTCCCGAGGTACGTCTGTCTTAAATTTCGTGGACGAAATTCCTTTAAGGGGGGTAGACTGTAATAACCACTTCTGGTCAACGTTAGTCAAACCTGCGAAAAACAGGAAAATTTAAAAAATCTGAGACAGACACTAAACTTAATCTAAATTGACCCCGAGGGTCATACCGGACTTAAGATAACCCCGTTATCGACAAAAATGAGTTCCAGGGGACTCAGGGCAACTTTCTGATCAATTTGGGAAATGTTGACTTTTCGCTGGAAAAGTCAACCGAGCGACGTTTTGGTCCATTCGAGGACCCTTTTTGATCCAAAAAGCTTAGTCGTCGTCGCAACGGTCTTAGTTGAGCCGTTTCCTTGTAGCCCGTCAAGTTTCGTAATTTCTTGGGAAAAGTGCCCGTTCGGGGCTCGAAACGTCCGATTTTCGCGAAACTGATTGGAAAATATCAACTAGATATTTTCCAAAAGGTGTGGGACCCACCTTAACACATGTCCTAATTGTGATGGTGTTAGTTTTGGAGGGAAAATGGGTGGAGGAGAATGGTGGCCGAACATAGGGTAAAGGGAAGGGATTTTTGGAGTTAGTTGTTAGTTGTTTTAAAATTAGAAAGAAGAAGAGAGGTTTTAGAGAGAGAAGAAGAAGGAGAAGAAGAGAGAAGAAAGGAAGTGGAGCTAGGGTTTGATATTCAACCATTGGATCGATTCAAAGCGAAGAACAAACCTCTTCCCCTCGTCTTCCTCTCGAGTAAGCACTAAACCGATCGTCATTTCGATTATTTTCTTAAAAGCTAGGGTTTGGGTAAACTATGGGTTAGGGTTGTAGTGAGTTTGGGGGATAGTTGGAGACGTTTTGGAGGTGGTTGGAGGAGAAGAATGACGTTTTCCGGTGACCGGAGGCTCGGGAGGAGCTCCGGCCACCGTGGGTGGTGCCCGGCCGGCCACGAGGTGGCTGGCCGGAGCTGGCAGCAGCCACCACATAGTGGCCGAGCCCCCCCCCCCCTCAAACCCTAGGGTCTCGGCCAAGCCTCTTGGGTGGGGCCCACGTGCTCGGTTGCTCGGGTTTTAATGTTCGGGTGGTTTAAAACGTTCCCCGGACCATTTACCCTAAACCGAATCGAAAATTTGAATTAAATTGGAGAAGTTGTAATTAACGGGTTTTAGAAACTTTAAACGTTAATAAATTGACTTAGAAGTCGGAATTCGATTCCGTCAAGTGCGTTGGGCTCCTTGAAATATTCTAAGACCGTAGAAACGAAAACGGGGACTTTTGGAGCCCCGGAAGGCAATTCACAAAACCCGGGCAGATTCGCCATGTCGGGCGAATCTGGCCTTTACGGGTCCTTTATCGACAATGTCGAGTAATTGGGGAGTTTGGGAGTGATCGACATTGTTGGGGTTGCGTTTGGGCGTTAAGAATGTTAATTTTTTCGGTTTATTCGTACTAGTTTAAAAGTACTTTGAAATTGTGTTCTTTTAGATCGTGCTACGGACCGAGGCAAAGGGAAGCTCGGCGAGTGACTGGGTGTACTTCGGGTGTTGTTGGAGCGCTTTTGGATTTATATACGAGGTAGGGAAAAGTAGCCGGATCTCGGCCCTGATTAGGGAAAGTTAATAGTAGAATTGCATGTGACACCGGGGTGTCGTGGGTTGAGTAGAATTATTTAATTATTAGAAAAGCATGATACGGGATTGTAGTGTTTAAGAGAAAAGCATGTGACACTTAGTAGTGTCGTAGGAACAGAGAACTTAGCGATAATTGAATTACTGGAGGCATATGACCATGCCCGGAGGTTGTTTGTGAAACTAGTGATCTTAGAATTGTTGGAGGCATCGAGTATGCCGGAGGTTGTTGTGCGTTATTTATTTTTGAGTTGGGTGGCCTAGAGAGCCCGTATTATTTATTGTTGAGTTTGGGTGGCCTTGAGAGCCCGTGTTATTTATTGTTGAGTTTGGGTGGCCTTGAGAGCCCGTGTTATTTATTGTTGAGTTTGGGTGGGCTTGAGAGCCCGTGTATTTAAATTGGTGTCTTGGGTGGCCATGAGTGCCCGTGTCTTACTGTTGATGTTTTAGGGTGGCCGTGAGCGTCGTGGGGTTGTTGAACCCGAGTCTTGACCGTTGGTGTGTCTTGAGTGGCAGTGAGTGTCGTGGGGTTGTTGAACCCGAGTCTTGACCGTTGGTGTGTCTTGAGTGGCAGTGAGTGCCAGTAGGGTTGTTGAACCCGAGTCTTGACTGTTGAGGTGTCTTGAGTGGCCTTGAGTGCCTGTGTGATTGAACTTGCCTGTGATTGTGATTTTGGTTACCTGGGGTGGTGAGTTCTAAAGGTCGACAGCCTGATCCGACTTAGTGTCGATGAATTGCGAGTTCTAAAGGTCAACAGCCTGATCCGACTTAGTGTCGATGAATTGCGAGTTCCAAAGGTCGACAGCCTGATCCGACTTAGTGTCGATGAATTGCGAGTTCGAAAGGTCGACATCCTGATCCGACTTCGTGTCGAGGAATTGCGATAGGTCGAACCCTGACCTGATTGAGATTGGTTACTGAGCAGCTGGTGTGCGATCCTTTGTGATCTTGTTTGGCGTTGTGTAGTCTTTCTGTCGTGTCCTTGAGGAGGTCGTCGATAGTTGTGTCGGGTTTACACTGTATTATCGAGTGTCGAGTCTGTTGAGGAAGGTGACGGGTTGTGGGTCAGTTGAGTACTTGAGTTGGAGACTGTAGTCCCGATGTTGGGTTTGGTTTGTGTTACTGCCTTTATCTACTAATTATGCCATAGTCAGTCTGCTATCCGTGGTGGTGAGCGAACGCTCACCCCTAGCTGCTTTTCCTACAGGTACTGATCACCGGACGGACTAGATTAGCTCTTGAAGTTCATGGAGCTTGGAGCGGAGTCTGGTCTTTGTTTTTGTTGAGTCTAGTGACGGATGTTGTACCTTGTCCACTTGTTGGGACGTTTTTGTATTGTAAATACTATTATTATTTTTGAGAAGTAAATGGAAATGTCAACGCTTTGATTGAAAACAGGTTTTAAGTATTCATGTTTTAAAAGTTCGCGTCCCGAGTTCGGTTCGCTGAAATTGGGGCGTGACATGACTGACTTCTAAAGTCATTAGGATTTGTGTTGGAAAACTAGCGTCTACTCATCCTTCGACGACTAGTTCAGCATCATCTTCCCCCGAGTTAGACTGATGTCTACTGGTACAACATAAGGCTTATGAGACGTTCGTTCTCGTACATGTCATGGCATATATGATCGATTCTGCCCCCAAGCGCATGGGATTCACATCATACTTTTCAGCTCATCAAGTGTCTTAGGACACTGAGTCTTGCTGAGATAAATGCCATGTCTAGTGGGTAAAAGTCCTTTCTTTGAATCGAGCATTGAGAACCTACTCAATGTCTTGTTCACATAGGTTCCCTGACATAAATCCAAGACCCTCTTAGTGCGATCTCTACATATCTTAGTCCCTAAGATATAAGAAGCATCGCCTAAGTCCTTTATTGAGAAACATTTCCTTAACCAAGCTTTAGTCTCGTGCAAGGTTGGATGTTGTTTTCAATGAGCACCAGAAAGGTAATCTTGCTCCGACTAGCCTTCTTATAAACGCAAGATTCATCCTCGTTCTTGATTAAGCCAAATCCAATTACAGCTTCATCAAAACGAAGGTTCCAACTCCGAGAAGCTTGTTTCCATCCATAAATGGATTTCAACAACTTACAAATCTTTCCCTTGTTCTTCGGATCGACAAAACCTTCTGGCTGAGACATAAAACGTGCTCAGTAAAACTTTCATTTAGGAAAACGGTTTTGACATCCACTTGCCATATCTCGTAATTAAGATACACAATTATGTCAAGAAGAATTTGGATCGATTTTGACCATAGCCACTAGGGAGAAGGTTTCCTTATAGTCAATCCATTGGATCTGGCTATAACCTTTTGCCACCAGTCGAGCTTTGTAGGTCAGAGGGTTACCGTCCATGTCCATCTTCACCTTGAAGATCCATTTGCATCTGATGGTCCTCACACCAATGATGGGATCAACTAGTTCCCAGACTTGGTTATCCGACATGGATTTCATTTCCTCCCTCATGGCTCCCATCCATAACTCGGAGTCGGGCCCATCCACGACTTCCTGAAAGGTGGTTGGATCATCGTGATCTACCATGACTTCATTGTCACCTTCGGATACCATATCTTAGAGGTGGACGACTGATCCTTTCAGACTGCCTTGGACCTTCCAGAATAGTAATAGGAATTGGTTGTTACTCTACGACCATCTCTGGCTCCCTTCTACTGGGTTTAGACGGATATGTACCATCCTGAATTTCTTCGAGATGCTTAGTACTCCCAATGACGTCTTTGGAAACAAAACTCTTTTTCCATAAAGACCCCACCCCTATTGACAAACACCATGATCTCATTGGTTTGTAGAAGTAGTATCCCCTTGTTGCTTTGGGATACCCCATGAAGGTGCATATCTCAGTTCTTGGTTCGAGTTTAGTCGAAACCAAATGTTTCACATAAGCCTCGCAACCACAAATTGTTAGGAAGGACAAAGTGGACATCTTCCCATGCCATTTCTAATATGGTGTCCCTTCCCCAACCTTCGTCGGAGCCCGATTCACTATGAATGTGGTCGTTTGTAGAGCATAACCCCAGAAAGAGATTGGGAGATCAATCCAACTGATCATGGATCGAACCGTATCCAATAAACTCTGATTTCTCCGCTCGGACACAATATTCAACTACAGTGTTCCGGGAGGAGTCCATTATGAAAAGATCCCGCTCTCCACCAGATAATCTAAAAACTCTATGGTTAAGTATTTTTCACCTCGATCCAATCGAAGTGTCTGAATACTTTTCCCGAGCCGGTTTTCTACTTCAGTCTTGAACTCTTTGAATTTATCAAAATCTTCATACTTATGTTTATTGAATAGACATAACCATATCTACTATGATCATTAGTAAATGTGATGAAGTAGCTAAAACCCCTCTTGGCCAGCGGACCTATTGGTCCACACACATATGAGTGTATCAGCCCCAATAATTCACCCGCCCTTTCATCGCGACCGATAAAGGGCGCTTTAGTCATTTCGCTCATCAAACAAGCTTTTCACCTATCGATCAAATGGAATTCGAATGGACCTGAAAGCCCACACTTCTTAAGTACTGATAGGCGCTTCTTGTTTATGCGGCCCAAATGACAGTGCCATAACAGAGTTAGGTTTAAATCGTTGGATTTAGACCACTTGGTATTAACATAATATATAGAACTTGAGGCATTTTTACCCATATCTAATATGTACAATCCTCCAACCAAGTTAGTACTAGCATAGAACATTGAAAACTACATTTCCAATATTAACATTATATCCTTCCTCGTCAAACACGGATACAGATATAATATTCCTACTAAAAGTACCTACTAAAAGTGGTATGCAATATACTTTATACAATACTAAGACAAGGCCACTTGGCAAAGCAAGACTCATGGATCATACAGCAGTGGCCACAACTCTGAGGTCCACTTCGTGCTTTCCAAACCTCTCCAACTTTCAGCCACTATACGTTAGTGCATGTGTGAGATTCAGTCCTGGTATCTAATACCCATGAATCTTTGGAAGTAGAGATATGTAGCTCTATAGAGTTAATACCGGATGAAGGCACAGACCCACCGCCCTTCCTTAGATCATCCAAGTTTCCTGATGAAGGCGCTGTCCTACTGCCCTTCTTCAGATCATCCAGGCTAACTGATGAAGGCACAGTCCCACTGCCCTTCTTCAGATCAGCCGTGAACTTCCTATAATCCCGGTTCTGATGACCAGGTTGTTGGTAGTAGAAGCAGACATTCTCAGGTGTCTCATCTTTCCCGCCAAGTGCGCATGGGCCATGCCCTTGCCACTTCCAATTCCCTTATGGATCATCAGAATATCCTTGGATCCCAGATCCCTGATATTCTTCTTAGCAGTTAATGACACTTCATGTAACTCTGATATGGTCTTAGAGATAGCCTCGTCAATGACATATTCTTTGCGTTCAGACTTGAGGACTATCCTCAATATTCTCTACCAGTCCAAACACTTTGTCCCATTTAGCTTGACCCTGTCAATAATGGTTTTTAATGACAAACTATTAATGTTTGCTGAATTTTCCATTTGATCTACAATAGATAAAATTCAATCAGTAAACTGAATAAATTTTATGAAGATCAAGCTTAAAAACCAACAATCGATTCTATACCATTAGAATCTAAAACCAAGATCCTTGATTCGATCGATCAAGTTGAACGAAGGCTCACCACTCAATCGATCTATGTAGGTAGGACCCCGTCCAATCACATCCAATGTTACTCTTGGCTATGAATCGTATCCTTACCCTATTTGATACCCTAGCTCAACCCTAGCTGAGAATCGTATTCGGGTCCACCAGTTTTCAACTACATCCGCCACATGTAGGTGCTCCGCTATGGCGGACGACACCCACATATGTCGTCCAAACCTACTACCCCGCTTTCCCATGGATGCTCTGTTAAGGCGCACGACACCCATAGGATGGGGAGGTAGTAAGGTGTTGATAATTGGGAGGTAGCAGACATGACCCGTGTTCGTCATGACGGTTCCAAACTCGTCATAACTAACAAAACGGTTTATCCTTGGCATATCAACCATCCAATGGTCATACTTGGCCTAGCTCCATCCAATTGAGCCACGTTCGGTCTCGGTTTCGGCTCCACGAGAGTCCCGCTCCTAAGACACGAAAAATCAAACTTTTTTCAAAATTTCCAGATTTGAAATAATTTTCATAAATTCATTTTACATGCATTAAATCCATAAAAAAGAATTTAAAACATGTTATCAAACAATTTGTCAAATTAACATGTCAAAACCGAAACTTTCAACACCGTCTTGTGAATCCCGAAGGTAGCACGGCTCTGATACCATTGTTGGGTCTCGAGGTAAGGTTGGAGATGGACCAACTCGCAGCGGAAAATCAATGAAAACCAAGAGACGATTAAAACCATGAAACAACTAACAAGGAATGGATTCAAAAGAGAAAAATTCAGCACTAGTTCTTACCAAAACAAGAACACCGGGTAACGAATGATTGGCTTGAGTCTCCAAGACGCCTACGTATCCACATGGGAATCAAAGGCACGTAGTTCTTCTCTTTGAGAACTCAAGAACACAAAAATGGACTTGGGAGCTTGCCTTGGCCGAAATTGCCATGGAGAGGAGGGAGAAGTTGTGTTTCCTATTCTTGTCTTGTGTTTTTTATGTTGAAAAACGATGACTTAAACATAAATAACCCCATACTTGTCCAATTAAAGGCATGGAACAAGCATGGTGACAAGTAAGGTGTAAATAGGATAAAGTATGGCTAGATAAGATGAGGTTAGGTGGTGAATCACCAACACCTTAACCCTTGTCATGCTTACTAAGTACTAATTAATCAAGACTTGATTAATTAGTTCCATGGGCCTTTCATGGGCCTCTTGGAACATGGTCCGTGGCCATTTCCAACGAGGTCCCGTGGTTCGCTCATCGCCTCCAAGCCTTCCATACTGGAAGTGTCCAACATTATCTGACGCGATCAATGCCAAGACTCCAAGCCTTGTCTCGATCCGTAAAGTCATATTCACTTATGGGCACATGACCCAAAACCCTGTTTTTTTAATGTCCCAAGACAACTCCCTTTTGGCCATTCTCCATAAATGTGTCAATGAGTTTCGCCCTCCGGTGTGACCCTTAGGTTTATGCATGTCAATAGGTCAACGTAAAATCCCATTTTACTTGATCTTATATAAGTGGCAACTAACGAGACTTTAGTATTGCGTGGCACAACATAACAAAACGACCCTGTCGATTCTAACATTTCCGTCGTCTATGTCACTATCCTTTCATCTGTGATATACTGATTGAGATAAGGCATAGAGCCGTCATCCTTATTATTCTCAATCACTGGTCCTTGATATGTGAGATGACTGACTATATGATACCCAATATCATGTGCTTGGCCATGCTATTCTTTCAGTCACTTCTTGATCAAGCGGCCGAGACCCGATATCTTTCCCATACTTTAGTATGAGGGATAAATCCCTTATCCGTCTTTCGTGTCACTCATGTAGCCCGTCCCTAAGCAAATCCTGGCCATTATGGAAGCCCTGTTGCGGACAACGTTAGGCTCAGGTCAAACTCAGTTGTTGACTACATAGCGATCACAAAGACTCCTTGGTCTAAGGATACATGACAAGCTACGACACTGAATATGTTCATGACTTAATCTATGGCACATATTCAGGGGGTCGTCCAATATCATGTCCCACATGATATCTATGATCAGACTCCGGAATCCCATTCCAATGACTAACAGAACGTAAGCCATAAAGATCCATCTTCCATACTAGTCGCTTCTAGTGAAGCTTTGTTGACTAGGGACCCATCGAGTGTGATCTATCTCGATCTATGGTTCTATTCGCATCGTGGGCATAGATCAAAGCACATATCGATATATTACTCCAACACATAAGTAATATAAATCATCTTTAATTTTATTGTTAACGATGATATATACATTTGGCATTTAGGATTGAACTACGGGCACTAAGACTAACATCAGCCACCATGGTTCACAACCCATAGAACCTCGGCCCCTAGTCGTACGGATAGGTGCAAGAGTCTCATGCTGGAAGTAGTGAACTTGTATGTATTTGTAGTCGTCATCTATCATCCCTTTAAAATCTAAAAGGCCCAAAAAACTTTTGCCTATTGATGAGGACAAGAAGCTCATATCTATAGGATCACGTTTTTCACATACAAGGTGGAAAAAAATTACTCGTAATCCATTGAAAACTTTGATTCATGTATCTTGTATTAACTAATCTCTTGCTCGTATTTAATAGAAATTACCTCGTCGTAGAGAAATGTATGGTTCGAGACTGGGATCTTTGGGTTATGGTGAATATGTGTCGAGGCACCCCAAGCGTTTTCCCTCTAACAATATCTACACGAGAAAGCGATTCCACCATTAAAACTTTGTTAAATCTTTTGAACTAAATCAAGTACAACTAGAATTAGGAAAACTTGAAAAGTAAGAATCATAAAAGATTCTTGTTTCCTTTATTTTTAGCCCGACTACAATTCCCCTTTTGCATAGACAAATCTATAATTATCATTTAGTTTCCTTACTCTAATTAAAAAAATGAAAATACCAAATATATGTGTTGGACGAAATCATTGTTCACAACATGAGTAGTGAATTTCGGCCTAACCTATTTATCTTGTATATTTTAATGCTTTATTTGATTTAAATAAATATCATGCAAAATATTTAAATAAATACAAATAAGGATATCATCTCATGAACAAGTAATTTAATAAATAGGTTTTTTATATCAAATATAATTTTCCTTATTTATTTAAGTTGGACCTTTAAGGTCTTATTCGTAGCGGGCTTTACTCTTTTGTGTGTGACCCTTTTAATTTCACATGATGTTGGTAGTGAGACTAAAATTCTCATTTCGTTCACAAGTTATGGGTAACTCCTACCAATGCCCAAAACCATCCAAATCATATGAATTTGACTTTTATCTTTGTCATAACTGGTTATCACAAGTATCATTATTCCTTGGCATTGTGGCATTGTCACAACTCAAAAACTAGCATAGAAGCATCACCCTTGTTCTAATTTAGTCTATGCATTTCTTGATCTTGAGGTTGGATTGTACGTGACAAACTCTTTTCTTCACTTTCACAGTCATGCATTTTGTCTTACAATCCTTACTCATCAAGGTGGTCTTTAAGACATCTCGCGTGTATTGAAAACACAGGTGAGAGATCCCATGTCAATCATCCATACGCCTCATACGTACATATGCATACTTGAGCACAACCTTTACTAAACATCAATAAGGAGCTGACGTTTCTTCCTCCGCAAGAAATTCAACGGACTCCTCTACTAGTACAAGAAAGACTTTGAACCTTACCAAAAACCACCAAAGAATTCTCCAACACCTGATTGAAAACGACCTTGTTCCTGAGAATCCAAAGCTTCCAGACCACCATATAACCAACTTGGACCCAATGTCTCCACCACCACAAAGGACCGAGCCTTTTCCACGCCATAAGAACCTCTGAAACTGATCTAGGAGAGACCCAAGCCACTCCCCACCAAGCGTAGACCATGTTCCAAATGAAGGACACCAAAGGAAAATGCAGGAATCTTCTTTTCCAAACCAGAGCAGTTTCTTTAATGTCAAAGGAGTTCATGGTAAAAGTATTCGACCTCCACAAGCTAAACACGCCTCCAACACTCCCCTCTCCCGAGATTGATTTACAATTCCACCCACCATTAAGACCACAACAACGCAGAAGAGAGTAATCAATCTCCTTCAATTTCACCTCATTTAACATAGGATATTGGGGCTTTAACTTCAAAACCAACTCCCTCAGACTATGCCATTTCTGGGGAGAATTCAGTCATCTCACATTCCATGAGAAGACTATCATGTTTCACAAAGGAGAGAAAAGAATATCACCCTCCTCGGTGCCTACAAATTCCTCATTCTCCACTCATTCCTCACCATCGGACTGGGATTGAGAGTCTGCGAATATGTTCTTTGATGCTCCCAAATCAATACTATTGAGCTAGTGAAGAAAAAAATTTCCAAACGCAATAGCCTTACTGCTGACCTTGAGAGCAAGATTAGATAACACCTTCACTTGATTCACTGAGCCATTTCCCTTTCCTATAGATCGATCCTTCTTCGTAGAGCGAGTACCAGACCGAGTTTGATAAAACTTTGTACGAGTAAATTTCATAGGAGAAACTTTACGACCCCGTATTGTGACACATTTCCTATCGCATGGTTTGAAAACAGGCAACAAAATCGGAACAACCAAAGGATCGAATATAGCAACAACCAACTGATTTTCATGAGAATGTTGGCCAACAATTTCCCACTCTTCTCGAAAATTTGTAACAGGTATCGGATCCGGGGAAGATATATTTGTTATCGGAGTTGCATCACCGACTACGCGAGGAGCCATTAGGGCAGGTCTTTCCGACGGGGACAAGGCAATCGAAAAGGAACCTTCCCCGAGAATGAGATCCAAGGTGCAAGTAATGATTGAATTATCAAATGCCACTAGGACCTGAGCTGATGAAAAGAAAGGATACCCAAATTAATGTTCCTACTTTCTCAAAGAACTTCTTCTCCGAGGCCACAGAACAACTGATCCACGTCATGCCAAAAATGCGAGCCCATCTCCAAACACCTCCTCTTAATACCACGTAGCTTGATTGGTGGATGATCTGAAACCAATTTTTAATCCATTTCCACACTCCCTCGGCATTGACCCGAACACCACGTCTGCACAATTGATCAAGAAAACTCCTCTCCCGATATGACGAAGCTTCATTCCTCTGGCTCTATTAGCAGCAAATGCTTCCAAGATCTGATTCGTCGTTATTGTTGATCAATTAATACCAACCACCTACGACTTGATCCAACCCAAATGGTTATCAGCCTCCTGACTTAACTAAGGTCTATATGGCTCCGATTTAGGTGAAGAAGTCTTCTTCCTAACCCTTTTTGTGGTATGTGTCAAAGAATCCCAAACCAGAGCAACAAATAGAATATGCCTCGAACCTTAGCATTATTTTTCCATTCCACTATCTTCAAACCATCCGCCTTTGACATTGCATGCAGATCCAAAGAATCGACTGCTACGGTTTGGTTTCTTCACCAGTAATGATTTCTTGATCTTTCCACAAATTCCGAAATACGATTGGAACCACTCCTCAGTCGTCTCATACGAAAAATTGCACACAAAACCTTGGTTACTACCTGACACTATGGGATCAGAGCTCCCTGATGTGAGGAGGAACCCTCATCTACGACGTTCTTGAAAGCACAACCAAGAGTACCCAAACTAGTGGCCAAACCACCCGGCGTTAAGGCCCCCGATGAAACTCTCACGGCCGCACTCCCTCTCTCTCTCTCAATTATCTGACAGAATCACAGACAAACTCCGTTATTTCTAAGAGTTCTAAGAAAACTATCCACAACCCAACGAGGTCCTCTACCACTACAGGTACAGAGCTGAGACAATTCTGGGATAAAGTGGCAATTAATGAAAAACCGCCATGTAGAATTAAAAATATATAATAAAAAATCACAGGTGTTTCTAATGGCTATAAAGGTATTTTTTAAAATGAAATAAAATTCTAAAAAAAATCTATAAATACTGTAACTCAAAAGTTCATTCCTCACACTTCATACTTCACACCCACAAGCAAAATACGATAAGTTCTCTCCCATTATTTTGATTGATCCATGGACGATTTGCTACCTAGTTACTGTAAGGTGCATGCATGTGCTCAAAGAGGGGTAGGCCATGATACAACCTCGGTTAGAGGCTATGAGGGAAAGAGTACAAGATGGATAACCTTCACGAAAAGAGGTGAAATGAGTCCGTGTTGAGGACCACAGATGAATTATACATGATTACTTAGGGGACGATCCAATTTAAAATATCTAGATGTTTAGGCGTCAGTTTCGGGTAAGCTGAACCCTTTTTACTCGGGTTATGGAAGCGGTTGAGCGCACTGATGTGGACGCAAAATGCATAGGTTTTCGATGTTTTTAAGCCCACATCTTCAGTTTTTTGGTCCCGATATTAGGTTGTTTTAATGCATTTCTTCCTCCTTTCATGCAGTAGGCCTGTTATTAGAGTTTTTCAGTATTCGGAGAAAAACAAGGGCATTTATCAAAACAAGGTTTCAAGCTCTCTATTTTGGCCCTTAAATTGGCCCTTAGAGGGCAACTTAGAGGGCCGGAATATGACCCTTCGAGGGAATCTTAGAGGGCCTAATTGTGACCCTTGGAGGGCAGCATAGAGGGCCGAAATATGACCCTTGGAGGGCAGCTTAGAGGGTCGTAATATGAACCTTGGAGGGCAGCTTAGAGGGCCGGAATGTGACCCTTGGAGGGCAGCTTAGAGGGACGGAATGTGGCCTGTTCCGTGCCTCATATCGGGCCTGTTTGTGGCCCATTCCGTGCCACGCTCCGGGTCGTGCGTCTTTTCCCTGTTCTGCGTTTTGAAGCCCTATTGAAGGGAAATTTAGTAATTGAGAGGGGAGATATGAATTTGAAGAGCAAAAAGGAGACTTGGAGAGCTAGGGCTTGCAACTTGAAGGAAGATAAGTGTGTTTTAGAGCAAGAATTGAAGTTTGGATTTGCATTTTTGTCATTTGGATATTGTGTATCAAACTCATTGAAATTATGTTTATCCATAGTTCTTTTCCATCTCTTTGCTTCTTCTTCTTCTCCATCATGAGCTAAATTCCTATTGATCTAGGGCTAGGGGAAACAATATGATGCATTGATTCAATAGGTTTGTGTTTAATTTGTGCAATTGGTGTTTAGAATATTGTTTGCATAATTTGGATTTAATGCTTCATCAAATTGGCCACTTGGTAGTTGATTAGGTTTTAGCATTCAACAATCGAGAGATGAGAATGACTAAAAGGACTAAGGATTATGCAACTCGGGTTTAAATCTAGTCTCTAGTAAAGTTAGGTTAACACGAGTGCAACAGCTATAGGCGTACAAACCCGAAAGTTAGAGGAGTTCATGAATCGTAATGATGTATTTCTCTCTATACCTAGATTAGAAATAACTAGGCGGTCAGATTATACTAGGGTCCTAATACGATCGAGAGATGTTTATGACCAGTTGAGAGAACTTCTGTTGCCCTTAAACTTACCTTATTTGCATATGTAAACACAAATCCCTGCGAATCAAATGTCATATTGTGACCCCGTTAAAAGTCCTAGACCACATTTTCTCCTGAGTTTCACAACCGCCTGAAATTTGTTCTCACTTTACTTTAATTGCTTTTTCAACTGCTATTTAAAATTTTAAAACCAAAACCAACCATTTTCAAGAAGCAGATTAATAACGGATTTTAAATCGAGTGACTGTTTTACTGCTCCCTTAGGTACGATAACCGGACTTGAACCGATTTACTACTTGACGACCGGTGCGCTTGTCGCGCCCTTTTTGTGGGTAAATTCTCAGGGCGTCAAGCGCACAATGACTTCTTTGCTCTGAAAAATGAAGCTTACAACCAGCTCGCTTATCTACGCATAAAAAATGCACCGCCGTAATATAAATGCTCGTTTACGGGCACTCGTCCGATTCCTTGGACAAAACTTTGCGAATGATTGCCAATTCCTTGAATGTGTGCGACAATTTTATAAGGCTGGGTTCCAAGTGTTTATGGACGAGTATGAGAGAGCACCAAATGCTGAGGAACTGGCCTAGTTGTTGGATGCAGGATATAGACGAGGATTCTCATACATGATTAGGAGTCTTGAGTACACATATTGGCAGTGGAAGATTTGCCCAACCAGGTAGGAAGGAATGTAGGAACGAGAAGATCATGAAAACCGGCCAATTATAATGCTTAAAGTTTTTGTGTCTCGTGATTTTTGGATTTGACTTTTTTTTTGTTTTGGGGGTGCTGGTTCGAACAACGACATAAATGTACTTAATGAAGGTCACATGTTCAACAAAGCTCTTGTCGGGTGGGAATCTATCGTAGACTTCGAGACCAACGATAATTGCTATAATTGACCTTATTACTTGGTAGACGACAATTATCCAAACTTAAGTCGTTTTGTGAAAACCAGACGACGACATGTCCAAGAGAAACACAAACTTTGTGCATGTCTTCAAGAGGATGCTCGGAATAAAATGGATCGGGGTTCTAGAGTTCTTAAAGCTCGTTGGTATAGAGTTACCTGTCCAACTCGTGGATGGGACAAGTATGTATTGTATGATATCATGCACACTTGTATCATTATGCATAATGTGACTGTAGTCGAGGAGCACGACCTATATGAAAGAGGAGTTGAAGGTTTTTTTGATGAGCCCCCTCATGACATATCTTATTAGACACCTCAATGTTGGGTGCAAGGAGGAACACTCTTATACACATACAATACATGGCAGTTCGACGACAATTAAAAGTGATAACATCCACAAGAACCTCTAAGTAGATCTAGTTGAGCACATATGAGATTGTTATAAAAGTGACAAGCTTGACGATTAGTTCTTCCCAATTTCTTGATTTCATTATGCTTCTTGTAGTTTTTATTAATTGTTTCATCTACTGTAGCTTTGTTGGTTGAGTTGTACATCTTTTAGTTTGAAATAAAGTTTTTATTTTGGTCAATTTATCAATTGATACATCAATTCAATGTCGGAAGTAATATATTCCTTGTCATCTTCTATAAAACGTCGTATATCTCAAATCCAAGACCACAATGTCTTCCCATCCAAAATATGTCTTCCGACAACTCGTCTTCACACTTCATTGAATATTACCAATAATACCCTTCGTACCACTTCATGTTCGACCCAAGAGATTACTCCACATGTTGGTCAACTCCTAGGGTACCAGAGTCTCCACCTTGGGACCCGGGAGATGAAGAGCTATGATTCCCGATTTTTGGATTTCATTGGGCTTTTTAGTAGTTTTCATTAAGTGTATCATCTACTGTATTGTTGGTGTTTGGGTTTTATTTCTTTTAGTTCGTAATAAAGTTGTTGTTTCGATGAATTTAATCGTTAACTGATAAATCAATTTAATGTCGGAAGAAATATACTCCTTTTCATATTCTATAGAATGTCGTATGTCTCAAATCCCAAACCACATCGTCTCCACATCCAAAATATGTCTTCTGAGGACTCGTCTTCACACTTCAATGTGTATTACCCTTTGTGCCAATCCTCGTTCGACCTAAGCGATTGCTGTAAACGTTGGTCTCCCCCTACGATACCCGAATCTCCACCGCGAGACCTAGAAGGACCCTTTTTCGGCTCAGAAATTCGCTGAAGATGAAGAACCACGACAAAAAAAAAAGCTTTCAAAATGCACTACCGTGTCTTATTATGCATGAAATTTGTTGTTTAATTACTTGTAATGTCTGCGTATCATGTAATGTGAGACCGAATGTTCGCATGCTTGGTTTTGCTGTCTCAAAACTGTTTTTTTAACAGTAGATAAATTTACAACAAAACGATATAATTATCCGGTCTTCATAAGACTTCGAAGAAGACGATGGCAGATATCTCTATTTCGTTTTAAGATAGAATTTACAGTGCAGATGATAAAATTAAAGTTAAATATAGCCAAGTACAGAAACACCAAAATATTTTAATTGAAAAAGTAATTTCCATAGAAAGTTGGAGCAAGATCGAGAAATCAGTTTTTGCAAGAGACAGGATAAAAGCAATGCAATGTGGGTTGGGGACACTTTTGTGGATACAAATTGCAAATACAGACCAAATAACCATCCAATGACCATTCTTAGCAAGGCAGTGAGGTAAGTAACTGAAAGTTGTCACTGTTCCAAATATGAACCTTTGAAAACTTCATACGACCGTTGCCATTGAGATTAACTATGAAACTAAAACAACAATAAGGTGTCCATTTGCTAAAAAAACGACCTTGCGTGGTAATAAGTTGTACTTAACTTGAAACTTGTTGACAACAAACAACATGAAGTAGTTATCCTCCGCGGAAGCAGATGGAAAGTAGAGTGATTGAGATCACTTCATTTTTGCCTCGGTAAACAAAACATGACGGTTGACTCGAGGGTCGTATTTGCGGAACTCAAGCTTTTCAGTCATCCGAGGATTCTTTCTCTTGACATAGAAGAAGCCAGTCCCAGCAGCTGAGACCAGCCGGATAAAAATAGCAGCTTTCTTCTTCTTATCACCCATCCCTGCTTTCAATTAATGGAAAAAGGAAAGGGCTACAATTAATGGTGTGGATAAATATAAGCAGCTACTTTTATGTCTTACACAAGTTAGATAAGCTTTTCGACACAATGGCGTTTCTTACAAAATTATGCAATCACGTTAACTACTTCAGCAAACTGCATCAGAAAACCGGCACTGTCAGGCCTCATATCACAACCTAACTAAATATGAAGAGACCTCAAGGTAGATACAATAACAAACATGTAAGCCTTTCAACCTGAACCAAAGACAAGCGGTATTGCTTTGATCATCACAGCAAAATGAATTTCAAGAAGAATGAAATGACTAATTTCTTGACAGTGGTAGGAAACCCGGCTCAAATTCCATAAATCCTAACAACTTCATTAGTTTCAAGAAAGAACTTCATGTCACCTCATTGTACTAAAGTCGATCATCAAATCATAACCCACATATATGAAATGTATCAGATAGCAACAGGTTTCACGTTATTACTTCTCAAAATGTATCAAAATCTGTTAAGTGTGACAAACGCCGTGAAATACCAGTCACATGCTCTAAAATTTTCCTAGAATAGAAACTTCAACTTTTTGTTTATTCTCAAATCATAAATTCAATTTTTCGGTTTATTGCCAAATCATAACCATTAACTATCAACTGTTCCTGTTGCTCACTTAACGGACGTTAGACTTGCTGACGGAAAATACAATAAATTGCTGATCAACGTAACTACATGACAATTTACGTTTGCTTAGTTAGGATTTAACAATAAATGAAAGGTGTGTGTGCGACCATGGAGTAAGAGAATATAAAAGCAATGCAAGGTCAAATTTCTTGAGCATTATTTGCATAATAAAAGTTTGGTACATGAAAGATGGATTGCAATTTTGGGATAAAATATTTGGAGTAATCATGTAGAGTAAAGATCCCAGGTTATTACATTTTGTAACGATCCACAATGCAAATGCAGCAACGAGTGAGAATCAAAAGAAAAGAGCAGATCAGATAAGACATATACGTTACCGAGTGTGAAGAGTAAGGTAGATGATTGTTGTTGGCGGCTGAAGATTCCCCTAGGTTTAAACCCGATAGAGCTCGTTAATCAATTTATCATCTTCACTTGTTGGGCCCATTCGCTATATTGTAATTGTTATCGTTCAGCCCAAACACATATCGCTATTTTGTCATGCTGGGCCCATTCGCTATGCTAACGCCTAACTGTATGTACTACCACCATACAAATCAGTTTGATTTATGTCTATACTAATTTTTGGAAATTACATATAACTAAATTAAATTAAATCATTAAATAACATGTTAGTTTAATGTAAAAAAACACACATGTCCGAATATTTTCTTAAAATCCCCAAAGTGGCCATGCTTTGTCTATTCATCATAATTGAGGAAGAATTCCATACCAAGTCATAGAAGATGTTAGACAAACCTTTGATAGTCGTTAGTTAGGCTACTCTTTCCCTTCGAAAGGATCATGTAAAACAACTTTGGCTTTGGAGAAACAAGGTCATTTTCACGAAATGTATCATGGATGGATCCGTATTTGGTGAGACCCTCCCTCAACCATATGTCTTTTCAGGGTGTTCTCGCTATTAATTTGTGGATGCAAAAAAAAGAGTATTAGACATACTGTGGCGAGCTTTGCAAAAAGCACGGGTCAGCTATAGAAATCCTAAAACCCCATTTTCTCCTCTCTCTCAATGCTTCTCCATTTTTTCCCTCCCAGTTCTAGGATTTGTCGAATCTGGCCGTGCTTTGACCAACGTTGGCCATTTCTCACCACATTTCACTTACCATTTCAGTGGTTGAATGGAATTCACCTCAATTTTTTCGTTACATCTGTTTTTAGAAACTTGAATGCAATCCAACACTACTAACTACTCGAGGTTTTCTCGTAGGACTAAAAATTACTAGTGCGAGAACTAAACCAAACATACCAAATTAAAAGAATACAAACAAATCTAATAGCAAGCATTCCATTTTATACTTGTAAAACATAGGGTTAATAACAAAAAGGCTATGAAAAAAAGTGTAACAATGTGTGTAAAAGGCTATGAAAAAAAGTGCACACCCAAAGAGGAAGAAAATTTAGGTTAAAAATCTAGATGTTTTATCATCAAGTTTAGAATTTCAAGAGAAATCATTTTTGAAACAAAATTACACAATGCAACAGGAAGACAAGTTGAAGACTCCCTTTTATAATTATCAAAGAGGGCTGCAACTACCAAAATGTAAATAGTTCACGTTCATTTCTCACATTCCATTTTTGTTTCTGATGGTGCCTGCTGGTAGAATTAATTAAAAAATAATAGTAACATTTTCTCTTATGGCAACCTTTTATTTTTTTTTGAAACGAGAGCAAAGAAATTTTATTCATCACGACAAAATTCATAAACATAACTTGGGTCCTTAACCTGAGTTCGAGTATTTGTCTAAAAACCCCCGTAGGGTTTCTGGCACACTTGATCCGTATTGTTTGATCGCTTTCGTATCGCTGACCAATAGAGACCACAAAAATAGAAAACCGACCATAATAACATAAAGATCTTGTAATGCCAAATCGTCTAAAACCCCATAACTTTCGTAGCGAGGCCTCCTGGTATTGCTAACTCTCCGGCTTGAGTCGCTGGAATGTTTAATTATGGTGCGAAGGACGGAGCGTATGCTCGGTGCTCCGGATGTGACCTCATCGATACTTGACGATGAAGCAGATTGATCATCATCGGGTCGACCCAAAATGAGTCGTCCAGTCTCGAGGTGACCGACTTTTGTTGTCGAGAATACAGATCCCGACCTAACATCCATCCTCCAAGGTCCCAAATCCAGCGACCATCCAGGATCGCTCCGGTCGCGGCCACGTTGATGCTCGGGTTTGATTGAGCCTGTCCGGGAGCTACGTGGGACAGGTGCATAGTCGGCCAGATCGGTGGTTGCACACCGTTGCTGATGGCGATGACGTGGAGAACGAGGAGACTGATGGCGGCGAGGTGGAGAACGAAGAGACGGATCCGTGGCTTCTGGTCGGGATTCATAGAGAAGGCTGGTAAAGTTCGAACGGAGGAGGCGGCCAACAGAAAAATCAGAACAACGAGGTGAGCGTGAAGCAATGTGCAGCAAGCGGGGCTTAGAGGCGTCTAGACGAACCAGTCGAATCTCAAACGAGATTCAATAAGAACCAGAGTACGAACCGATACGATCGGACAGAGGCACGGTGTTGTAGCAGGGTGTGTGGCGGCCGGACTGGCTGCCCAACCTTTGAAGGAAGCGCAGGGGCACACGTCGACCGGAGGGATGGCCGCCGACGACGAGAATTCAACCCTGAGGGTTCAAAGAGAAACCCTAGGGGTTCTTGAGAGTGTTCCGCGAGAGACCTTTCGAAAGAGGATACTATTCTCTCATGGAAACTTAATTACTGCAATCCCAAGACTTTCATCAACTCCATAAAGCTTTTTGCATAGTAATATATATTCAGTCAGTTACAAAACTAAACCTTAAAAGGAAAAATATCCAAACACATGGTTTCAGTAGCAGTCAGTCACAAGTAAAATCCACCATACCGAAATATACTAAACTTCCATAACTCCCAAAACATTTCTCATCCAGCTTCAAACTATTTCTTCTAATACAACTTCCAGAACCAACTCGAACAGTGCCATCAACGGCTGCAAGTCAGAAGTCGCAGAATTAGTCACTTCCACTAGGCCTATTGATTCACCCAAAGCAAAACCGACCATAAAGAGCATTAAACTATCAAATGTAAAAATATCCACCATGCACTCTGAAAGGACACTAAATTTTTAGCATCCCTATGGCATCCTAACCTGTGGAAGTCTCACCGTCATAATGGCATTTATAAGTAAGAAAAGGCAGCGCTTGAGAAAGATAGGCTAAAGGAAAGCAGGATGATAAATAAAAAAACAAGGGATAATTGTCAAAACATGCACTAAAGTTTCGTCCACAAATGAAATAGTGCACAACGTTTCGTCCACGTTGTGTGGCTACCCTAAAGTTTCGTCCACAAACTGAAATAGTGCACAACGTTTCGTCCACGTTGTGTGGCTACCCTAAAGTTTCGTCCACAAATGAAATAGTGCACAACGTTTCGTCCACGTTGTGTGGCTACCCTAAAGTAATTTGCTGATTTAGGTTTCATAAGTAATTTTACTGACAAATGTTCGTGGACGAAACTTTAGGGTAGCCACACAACGTGGACGAAACATTGTGCACTACTTCATTTGTGGACGAAACTTTAGTGCATGTTTTGACAATTATCCCAAAAAACAATTGTACTTAAAAACTGGTCTACCCTCAACACCAATATCAGTAATAAAATCACACTGGGAATCAATTATCCCAAATTAAATCCCCCATTTGACTATTTGCAAGAATTGATGATTTGATTTTTAATGCTGGACTTTCCACCCTTTACCCATTGTGCTCTCTTATCCCTACTACTAGAGTTATAACTACCTTATAATAGAATATTTTTTGTAATCCATGACAACTAAGTAATTAAAAAGGAAACTAAGAAACTTGTTTCGGGACATCCTATTTAGGGAAATGGGTCGCTTGTTTTTGGGTGGGCAGTATTAGGCATCTGTCAGTCACATTAATTTTAAGATAGCATTCTGATGCTCTTATTTAATCCATAACATCTATCCCGTTTCAACTATCCTTTAGCCCCAGAAAATATAGCATTTATTCTGTTGTCAATCCAACAGACAGTTCCTAACATCATCTTCACCCATGTGTGTAACACGGAAAATCTTGGAACCATTCAAAGAAAATATTACTGGACGTTATTTGTTAGTGGAAGAAAAATGGGTACTAGAATGTGAATGTCATCTAACCTATAAACAGCTATTGATTTGAGTTTTTGCTTGGGAAACCAAACTGGTTTCACAAATACTAGGTGATTACCTATCATATCTTGAATCCCAATGCCATAAGACAGTAGAACTCATCACATTCAAGCAATAAATTACTACAAGTCCACAGCATAACAAGAACTTGCTAAAATTACGTTTAAGTCACTTTATTCTAGATATAGTTGAAGCAAGTTTCTTTTAACTATATCTATTATTGGAGCACATATAATCTAGTAGAGCAAGTCATCACCTAAGTAATTTACTTAAGATGGGGAAGTTCATAAAAAAGTTCTGAACTGTATGTATCTTAGAAGATTTTCTGCAGAGGACCAGTTGGTTCAACTTGCAGGGCTCTTGGTAGCATACCATGCGATCCAGGGATCAAATCATGTCATCTAATATAGACAGCAAGACTTTGTTCAAGTATGATAGCATTGAAATATACATACCTGTATGATCGCGAACGAGACATTGAAGGACTGCGACTATCACGCCTCGGACTGCGAGACCTACTGGGTGCATAGTTCCTTTCATCACGTGGACTTTCGCCATTTTTTCTAGGACTTCGAGACCTCTGGCTTGACCTGTAATTCCTCTCATCATGAGACGAAGGAGACAGCGAGACTGATTTAGTGCGCACAGGAGAGCGATCACCCTTTTCTTCCCGATCCCTGTCACGTTGGCAAGAAAGGAAACCCAAACAGTATATATGTGAAAACAGGAAGTGTACAAATCAGCTTATAGCACAATATTACATATGAAAGGAATGAGAAGGCAATATCAAAAGAGATGCATTCGTCAGATATGCAATCACAGAATTCAACATGTAATACCAAATTTTAGCGAACACTTGGTACTTCAAATCAAAATAAGATTATCTACTTTAGCATAGAAGTATTCTAAACGCATCCCCATTTCAAATATTATGGATCAAACATGATCTTTACCTGCACCTTCCAAGTTTCTGGACATATATATGATATTTGAATCCAATCACTGTCAATTAGGCTTTATACCAGTGTACTGGCTGATCAGCATCAATAACTTCCATAGCTCTTTGCCCCAACTTTCTAAAACCTCAAACTAACGTTTCTCTTGAGCAATGTCATCATACCTCTACCAGTACAAACTTCAAATTGCTTCCCTTCTTTGAGGAGGCTATCTTTCTTTGGCCAACTATAAGCTCTATATTCTTTTTAACTGAATGGTATATACAAAACAATATATCAAAACTAAAAAGAATTTTATTTTTAAGAAATTGTGTTACAGTTGATATATAAAAAGGAAAATAATGATGTACCCTTCTGATTTTAATTCTCTCACATCATGTTTAGCAGCTCACATCATTTGACCGTAGCAAGCTTTACAAACCAAAAAGTGAAACCATTGGAACGTTGAGATTATGGATAATACTTATGAACAGGCTTTGATAGATACATAAGCAAGTTGTCCATCACTTTATGATCTCTATTCTCGTTAAACTTTATTAATGCAGAAGTCTTTAAAGTCTCCCATTTCACTTTAAAATCTGCATAAGAAATGCCAGCAGCAGATATCATTGAAATTCATTAAGCACATATCACATTCTTCAAGACTACAATATCTATACGTCAAACATTTAGCCTTCACAATGTAGCACAGTTAACAGTCAACTTGTGATATTCTCTCAATGTTTCACACGCATAATTGTACCTCCACAATCAACAAGAGCTATTTATCTCTTTACCAGTGTAAGTTGAACGTGTAATAATTAAATGGGAAAAGATAAATGCACAAAAATATTGGACAGATAGCATGAGTACCTTCTGACTTGAGGCCACCGAAAGAATTTAGATCACAACAGTTTGGTAATTTACTAACCTCACACTAGTAAAGCAATGCATAAGTAACAAGTATTACATTAATTTTGTATTAAACCTTCATAAATTAATATGAGGGAGTTCCAAGCAGACGTATAGCTACACAAACACTAGGACAGAAATAAACATGTATTTATATCAATCTTGAGAACAATAAAGTATACAAATTTTATACCTTGAGTCTCGCCTAGTTGGTGAAGGTGAACCTGAGTAAGCTGTTTCAAGAAAATTGAATTTAGCATATATTGAAAAGAATAAAGAGTTGCTTTTTCCACAACTAGCTTCACTGTCACAAAGAGATTTAAAATAGGGTTAATTGCTACAAACTACAAAAAGTTTTGTCCACTTGCTAAAAACTACAGAGTTTAAAACTGGACAAAGACATACAATAAGTATTTTCCACAGTTTCCTGTTAAAATAATGACCGGAATACTCTGTTCGGTTAAGTACTGGCCCATATGTTTTGTCCACAGTACTTTTCAAGACCCATATGTTTTGACCACAATACTTTTCAATGCTATAGGTTTTGGCCACAATACTTTTCAATGCTATATGTATTGTCCACATATCCAGTAGGGGTTAACAGAACAGAATATTCTGTTCATTATTTTAAGGGTAATTTTCACCTCAATGCCCTAACTATTAATTTTTTTCACCTCAATACCCTAACTAGTTTTAGTGGCACCTCAATACCCTAGAATGCATTTTTTTTCACATTCATACCCTAACTTTTTTTTGTGGCACCTCACTACCCTAGAATGTATTTTTTTTCACTTTCATACCCTGAAATGCATTTTTTGTGGCACCTCACTACCCTAGAATGCATTTTTGTGACATTAAAAACTGATTTTTTTTAAAGAAATTTTGAAAACCAATGGCTTACTTTTGAAAATTTGAATGTTAGTGAGGGGTATTTTGGACCTTTTAAGTGTCTTGGATGGAAAATGGATGGAAAGTTGACGGTAGGTACTAAAGTGAAAAAAAATCCAATTCTAGGGTATTGAGGTGTCACTAAAAATAGTTAGGGTATTGAGGTGAAAAAAATTAATAGTTAGGGTATTGGGGTGAAAATTACCCCTTATTTTAACAGAAGACTGTGGACAATACTTACTGTATGTTCTTGTCCACTTTTAAACTCTGTAGTTTTTAGCAAGTGGGCAGAACTTTTTGTAGTTTTTAGCAATTGACCCTTTAGAATATAAAGAAATCAAAACAATATTTTATCAGAAAACTTCAACAAATGCAAAAGAGAAAGGTGAGAATTACAATGATATCGGCGTCTCGGTGACCTTGACGGGCTTCTCCGCCTATGGCTTCCTCTAGATCGCCCACTTCACATGAAAAGATAACAGTCAACAAACTCTTCTGAAGTAAAATTGTAGTTCATAGGAGGAGAACAGAAACAACACCTTGTGCGAGTCGTCACACGCATTTCTTGAGGAGTTTTTCTATTTTCCTCAGCAAAAACAATTCTTATCTCACGTCCACCAATAACTGAATGGTTCAGTTGTTGCTTCGCTTCAGCTGCATCTTCACCATAACGGAACTTTACAAACCCAAAACCCCGAGGCTCCCTGCAGATTATTTTCAGAAGATGTAAAGTCACCAACTTACATGCTCACAAATAGGATATTAGTGAAAGTGAACCAGCAAGTAAAATGATTTCTACTTCCATGACGAAACTTGGTTAGATAGGTTAAAGTGGTAACAACATATCTATATAATATTATGGACACGTATACACATAGATATATACATATATCAAACAATCCATTTAAATGAAACCAACGCATGAAACTTATTAAATGGTCACAGAACAAATATGATCATTTTACAATGCTATATAACTTTAAATCGTACATATCTACTCAATTTCTAAAAATACATGGACCAATAAAACTTGTGAAAAACAGACATACTAGAACTAACAATATAGTCTAAAATTGTTGAGGCTGTTTGATTGAATAGGCCTTCAACATATCTGTGCCATACAAATGTTCAAAGATAACAAAATGGTGGACTAATTTGAGATTAGCGAAAATTTTATGCAGAAGTAATAACTGATGCATAACTTTTTAACTTCTGGCAGGTTTTGGGAAAGAAAAAAAAAACAGGTGGCTACTTGGGCACAGAGCAAGTTTTTAGGAATAAAGTAAGCCACAACTATGTCAAACCACGGATAGCATAGCTAAATGTTCCCTAAAATATGACAAGCATGGCCTTAATCAGCCAAATATGACACTAGAATCTCCGGAGTAAGCCTCAACTTTCAGGACTTATTGAACATATCTTATTTTTAGTATTTCTTATAGTGCATCCAAAATTGAAAATCCGGAAATTTCTCGATCTTCGAATCCTCAGTCAGAACAATTAACCATTTTACTGTCGACAGACGCCTTTTGTCTAATTAGAATAACCATTGTAAGTGTACAAAACTTGAATGAGATGGTTCATTACTAAATCAACAACTTCAACACAAAATATTCCTATCTTAACAATCAACTACCACCTTATAAAACAAATGCGGAGAGTATGTGTGAGAGATACCCAGTATAGTAATCCTTAGGCAGATACACATCCTTGACAGCACCAAATCGCTCGAAAGGAATCCTAAGCTCTTCAGGCCTGGGATTGAGTAGGACAAGAGGTGATTACATTACATTAAGCAGGAAGATAATCAGCAAAAATATGTACATTTGGATTTAAATTCACAACACAAAGTCGATTTACATAATAAATAGAGCAATGAGGAGGAAAACGAAAGTGGGGTTAGGAAGAGAGACCTGCAATCAAGAGGGAGATTGCGGACGAGGAGGCCAGAGGGGGCAGGAGAGCGGCGGTCACGGTAAGAGCGGGCGTCGCGATGCCTATCGTCGTCGTAGCGCCTGCGGCCGCGGGGCGGCGGAGGGGAGCGGCGACGAGGGCTGTAGCTTCTGCTGCGGTTCCTGTACCTCGGCATTGATGGATTGGATGCCCTAACCGGAGCAGAGATGACCAAAAGGAGATATGTGAGAGAATGATGAGACGGTGATCGCTGGATGCCTCTCTCTTTCCATTTCCCGTAGTCTTAAACCCTCCGATTCGTTTCATGTCAACCGCCCACAGCTTATTTCATCGGTGACTCGTTTCTCGGACGGCTTAGCTCATAGGTAAAATGGTAATTTTTCAAAAAAAGTCGGTCGGTTATGGTTGTTCGACTTTCAAGTACATCATAAATATAAAAAAACTCTTCGATTTAACAAGCTTCGTTAATTTTTCTTCCGATTTATTAATTTAGTCGTTTTTTGTTGGTACAAATCAGGTGGATTGTCGTACGTGTTGTTGTAATTCTCATGTGAAATGTTGTTAGTGTTGTGCGATAGAATAATAAACCTCCTCAACATCTTGACACGCATATAACGCAAATTAATTTTACATGGTCAAGTACAAAGATAATATTTTTGTATTATAAAAAAACAAAGAATAATATATCATACCAACCCTGAAATATTCTTTGCCATGCCATGGAGAAAAAACCGAAGGGTTGCCAAATCCTCGGGGTCTATGCCGGAGGTATCCTTGTCCTGGAGTAAGCGAAACTCCCGTATGAGGGACTCTTGGGACAGTACCTGCGTTGACCGCTCCTTCTCGATGGTCATCAAGCTCTCGGCCAATACGACGTGGGTAAGATTATCGACCGTCTCCTTGCCCTTCCCCTTTCTAGCCTTTGCGGCATTCCTCCCAAGAGGGCAGCGCCCGTAGACTTGTCTTAGTCGTGACCCATCCTCATCTTCAACAGCGACCGCCAGCATGTCCATCTAAGATATTGGGTTGCTCAGGCCGCCATCTAAGATATTGGGTTGCTCAGGCCGGACGTTCTCGGTCTGCGGCATTCCTTAATCCAGAGGAAGTCACCGTTGGTCGTCGAGAATTTGTTCTCGAAACGATGTTCCTAGTATGGCTTGTGTCGCACGAGCTTCCATCAGTGCTTCCAAGCAAAGATGTGACTGTATCTCTCCAAGTAGTCCCTCTCCGCATCCTCCGTGACTTGGTCATCAGATCTACCGGATTGATAGATCTACCGCACGAGCTTCCATTGTGTTGGAGTTTTGTGCCCTAGGACAAATCCACATTGACATGTTACAAACGTCCTTGTGGGTTAATAACAATTGGCGAATGTTTTATTATCATTAACTTGTAATGATTAAATAAAACGGTGAGTGCGTTACTTTCTATAAAGATATTTGGGAACATTTCCTAAATAGTATAACTCTTAATAGACATTCACATGTCCCTAGCCTGAACCGATAGTTAAAGCTAGTGTGCTTTTGATGAAGATGATCATGTTTACTGATCAAGTATATAGAGACATGAGTCAAAGTCGTGGATGCCAAAGAGTTTGACATCTGGACGACCCCCTTTGAGAATACTCCATAGAACAAGGAGGCATGCGTATATCTCAACTATCAAAGAAATATTTTGTCCTTCAAACATGACATCACCATGTGATCTACATGTTGTGGATTCATGACTTGGCATAACCAAACGCTTGTCCTATTAGATAGTTATAAAGATTATGATCGATTATGGATATGCACATGTAAGACATATGAGTGATGGTCAGAGGGACTTGTCACTTGTATAATACAAGTTAGATGTCATCAAAACAGCCGCTCTTAATGAGTAGGAGGTTTGTAAAAGAAGTATGGACATGCGTGTGATTAGTCACCTACATTCCTTACTTGGAATCAAGGGAACATGTTTAGACTGAATTGGAAAGGACGATGCTTCTATGCCTTTGTTCAGTCGTGACACTCGCCAAACGATAGGAGGATAAAGAACTACTTATGATAATAGGACTTGACGAAGTATCGATCATTAGTTCTATGACATGGGAAATCATGGCTCTTGCTAGAAGTTACTCATGACCCATGGGTGAAACGTCTTGTTTCATTTCACTACCGATACTCATAGAATCCTAAAGGGTCACACACAATAGAGGATGACCACAACGAAGTGAACGAAATAGTTTCGATTAAATAAAATGATATGAAATTATATTTGATATAATATATCACTTTTATTTAATACAAACTCTCGCAAAAGAAATTAACATTTGTATTTAATTATTATAAGGTATAATAATTAAATAAAAAATAAGAGGTCCAAAATATATCAATTATATGGGCTTGGCCGAACACCCCTATAGCCCAATAGGGGTATTCGGCCAACCCTAAATAATTGGATATATTTTAAGAATTTATTTATTTAAAGGGATTAAAAGGAAACCCTAAATTTTAGAAGGTCTATAATAAGGAAGCCTAGTTGGACTAGGTTAAGGTTTCCTAATCCTAGTTGGCTTGGACTTAAGGTAAGTCCAACATCTATAAATAAAGGGTTGTCTTCGCCGAAAAATCAATCTTAATAGCTGAAATTTTCAGCCACCATACTTGTGAGGAGAGAGTTGTTCGTTCAAGGGCTACTAGCGTGCTCAATTGTGGATCCATCATTCTCGTGTGGATACCGTTAGAGGGAAAATACTTGGGCATGTACACCAACTCTCCAAAGGTCCCCCTCTCGAACCAGTTGATTAGAATTGCTCCACATTGAGGTAATCTCCGTTAAATTATCGCATAGATTAAGAATTACATGAATGTGTGATCAAGGTGCAATCAGATTATAATTGACAAAGACCTAAAAAAAAAATTCACCGTGTTAACATAACACATACTATAATCCAACAACTACAATCCACACATGAGTTTTCCTAAACTATTCTTCATACTCTTGATTCTTGAGATTTTAGATCTTGTTGCCAAATCTAGTTTGGATTATTGAGATTTGAGATCTCATAGCCATGAGAGCATGTTTTTATAGCTATGGATGTCCTGATTATGTGATTAATACTATGACCTTGATGTTTATTTTGTGGTTTCTTTGGTGGATTGATGACGTTTGAAATCTTCTAGCTCATATTCTTCTTAATTTCTTCTATGTCAAAATCACGATTTATGTATCACGAAAATTCAGAGGTTAATTTATGTTGTTTGGTAATTAAGAGCTTGATGACATAATTAATTGTGCGAATTTAGAAATTGAGAAGCCAATTTCGATAAATGATTAGGTAGAGCAACAAACCTAACAAGGAGATTTGATTAATTATATGAAAATTTGGTTAATCTGAATCCTTAGGGAGGGAAATGATAGAGGGTGTGAAGTACTTGACCTCTAGGTTAATTAGGAGGTGATAAATAATGAACCTTAGACCTAGTCTTGACTCCATCTATACGATAAACTGGCTTGTCAATTGAAATTGTGATTGTTGTTAGTGTTATCCCTAAAGTAGACATTGTAAGAAGGTGAGATGTAGTATGGAGTAACACCATCATTAATGCATATCCAAAATACATCGTATTTGCAGCTTGGGGACTGAATGTTATTGTCCCATGTCGGGGGTAATTGTAGTAGATCCACATCAACATCAATATTAAGGGGAGAGAATTGTGCCGACTTGGGTAATTTCATGATCATACCCCATATTCAAGTGTAAGAGTGCATTGTACAAATCTTAGATGTAAGAACCACTCCCGGTCAACGCCAGTCAAACCGGCGAAAAACGGGAAAATTTTAAATTTTTGGACAGACACCTAAATGAACCTAAATTTGATCCCGAGGATCATACCGAACTTAAGTTGACCCCGATATCGACCAAAGTGAGTTCCAGGGGACTCAGGGCAACTTTCTGACCAATTTGGGAAAGGTTGACTTTTTGCTGGAAAAGTCAACCGAGCGACGTTTTGGTCCGTTCGAGGTCCGTTTTGGATCCAAAAAGCTTAGCCGTCGTCACATCGGTCTTAATTGAGCCGTTTCCTTGTAGCCTGTGAAGTTTGGTAATTTCTTGGAAAAAGTGCCCGTTCGGGGCCCGAAACAGCCGAATTTCGCGAATCTGACTGAAAAATATCTAGAAGATATTTTCCAAAAGGTGTGGGACCCACTTGCCACATGTCACCAATGTGGTGGTGTTAGGTTTATTGGACAAAACAAAAGATGAGACTTGAGTGTTAGTTTGGTAATTAAAGGATAAGTTTGGTTTTTAAAAACAAAGTATAAGGTATGGTTGGTGGTGTGTTCGGCAATACATAGGAAAAAAGGGTGAGTTTGAAGAGAGAGAAAGGGGATAGAAAGGGGATAGAAAGAGGAGAGAAGGTGGAGGGAAAAGGAGAAGAAAGTTTAGGGTTTTGGTGATTTCCCGACGATCCGACCGATCGACTCAACGATTGAAGATTCGAACTCCCCTCGTCATTGCCTACGGTGAGAACCCAATTTTTTCTCGTTTTAATACGTTTGAAATTTAGGGTTTGAGTTTAAACGGTTTGATTAAGGTTGGGTTTTGTTTAACATGGGTTTAAAGATGAATGGTTGAGGTTTGGGGTTCGTTAGGAACGTTTTGGGGCAAAAAGGAAATTTTACCATTGTGGCCGTGTGGAGCCCACTTGCCCGGGTATCGGGTTTTCGTGTTCGGGTGGTTTAGGACGTTCCCCAAGTCGTTAATCCACACCCGGATCGAAATTTGGAATTAAATTGTAAAAGTTGTAATTGACGGGTTTAGAAACTTTAAACGCGAATTAAATTACTCGGAAGTCGAAAATTGATTCCGTCGAGTGCATAGGAACCCTTGAATTATTCTAAGACCGTAGAAATGAAAACGGGAATTTTCGGAGCCCCGGAAGGACGTTTTCCAATCCCAGGCAGATTCGCCGGGTCGGGCGAAACGGGCCTTTCCGGGTCCATTATCGACAATGTCGAGTAATTGGGAAGTTTGGGAGTGATCGACATTGTCGGGGTTACTTTTGGGCGTCAAGTTTATTAAAATTCAGTTTATGCCTGCAAGCTTAAAAGTGTTTTAAATCGTGTACTTATTAGATCGTGCCACCGACAGAGGAAAGGGAAAGCTAGGCGAGTGATCGAGATCACGCCGGAGCTTGATTGTGAGCTTTTAGGGAAAGCATACGAGGTAGGGAAAAGTAGCCGGATCTCGGCCCTGACTAGGGAATGTTAAGAGTAGAAATGCATGTGACACTTGGGTGTCGTGGGTTAAGTAAGTTTATCGAACGATAGAAAGGCTGGAGACACCGGGTGGTGTCGTATGATACGTATCAAACAATAGAAATGCATGTGACACTTAGTAGTGTCGTAGGAGTAGTGAACTTATCGATATTAGAATTACTGGAAGCATTTGGTTATGTCCGGAGGTTGATTGTATTGTTTGTGTCTTGGGTGGCCATGAGTGCCCGTGGGGTTGTTAAACCCGTATTTTACTGTTGGTATGTCTTGTGTGTCCATGAGTGCCCGTGGGGTTGTTAAACCCGTATTTTACTGTTGGTGTGTCTTGGGTGGCCATGAGTGCTCGTGGGGTTGTTGAGCCCGTGTTTTACTGTTGGTGTCTTGGGTGGCCATGAGTTCCTGTGGAGTGTTGAACCTGTGTTGTTGCTGATTGTTGAACTTTGGTTGTGATTGTGATTGCCTGAGGTTGGAGGCCCGACAGAGATCGGGGGAAGTTGTGTGGGGGTTGGCTAGCTTTCCGACAGAGATCGGTAAAGTTTAGCATTCTTTGGCTAGCCTTCCGACAGAGATCGGTAAGGTTGAGCATTCTTCGGCGATGGAGGGTTGCTCCCCTTCCGACTAGCTATCGGAAAAGTAGCTCGGTACATATCGCTAACAGGTCGACCGCCTGGCCTGACAGGGATCGGTAAAGTTGCGTGGGGCAAGCTCGAGCCCAGCCGGTTAGCAACAAGCACTGAGCAGCTGGAGTGCGATCCTTTGTGATCTTGTTTGGTGTGCGATCCTTTGTGATCTTGGGTGTTGCGTGGTTTTCTTTTGTGTCTTTGGTGGAGGTCGTAACCACTGTGTCGGGTCTACATTACGTGTCCGAGTGTTGAGTCGGTTGAGGAAATTAACAGTTTGTGTGTCAGTCGGGTTACTTGAGTTGGGGGATAGTAGTCCCCGGTGTTGGGTTTGTTGTTGGTGTTACCGGCATTGTCTGCTAGTATGCCGTAGTCAGTCTGTTATCCGTGGTGGTGAGCGAACGCTCACCCCTAGCTGCTTTTCCCACATCTACTGGTCGCAGGACGGACTAGGTGAGCTCTCGAAGCTTGAAGAGCTAGGAGCGGGAGTCTGGGTTTCCTTTTTTAGTCTAGCGACGTACGCCTTGTATTTTTTGTCCGCTTGTTGGGACGTACTTTTGAGTTGTAAATTATTATTTTGATTAAATAAATGGTGGTTTTAAAGTGATTTATTTAAAAGGTTTGAAAGTGTTTTATTGTTTTAAATGTTCGCGTTCCGGGTTCGGTTCTACTGAATTTGGGGCGTGACAGCTTGGTATCAGAGCTCGAGGTTTCACACCTCGGACTGTACGTCAATTAGGTGGGGAGAGTCGAGTCAGTAAAGTCTCGTCGTGTGTTGGGTACGCAAGTCGGAAACCGTGTGTAGACCCGTAGTGTTTTGAGTCCTGTTTGTGTTTGTGTGTATGTGCAGTACGGTTATTACTGGCATATTGTTTGTGTGTTGCTGCGTGAAACGGTTTTAAGCTGTCGCGACTCGACTCAGGGGCGCCCCTGTAGTCGAGCGTGACGGTGCTGATATCAAGTGGGTACAATGTAGTTCGGGGACGCCTGGACCGGGTTGTAACTACCTGATGTCAAGAAATGAGGTTTATGATGAAAGGGAGAAAAGCTTTTAAAATTGGTTGGCCCTATGGGCGTGTTTTTAAAATTGGTTGGCCATGTGGGCGTGTTTTTAAAATCGGTTGGCCCTGTGGGCGTGTGATTAAGTTGGTTGGCCCTGTGGGCGTGTGTGTAAGTTGGCCTTGTCGGCTTGTGATTGAGGTTGGGTGACTTAAATTTGTCTGTGAGTCGTTGTACGTGTGTTTGTTAAATTGGTGGTCGAGCGTGTGTGTCATTTAAGGCTATTTTAGGGTTAAAAAGGGGTAAGGATCGAGTTTGAAACGATTTTGGAAAACAGGCCTGCGCGAGTGTCACGGACCCTGTCACGGATCTGTGACGGAGCAGCGCGTTTTGGCAATTTTAGGGCCTTCGTCACGGCTCCGTGACCCCAACCGTGACAGGGTCTGTCACAGATCCGTGATTCCTGTTTTATTCCATCGTCTTGATTGTGCAGTTTGAGTGTGGGTTTTGCGTGGCTGTGTTCACGGTTGTGTTGGTTGTAGAGGTCGTAAGTTCGGTGTTAAAGGGTGAGGTCTTGGGTTCGAGACTCATCAATAAACTACGGTAGTGATACAGCGCCTCGGTGTGAGAGTCTCACCACGGAGAGGGGTTAAGTTTGATGCGCTACGGCGCCATACGAACTAGATTTCCCCTATGTGAACGGGTGTTCGAGGTTTCCCTCGCGTGAACGGGTGGTTTGAGGTTTCCTTCACGTGAGTGGGCCATTCGAGGGTTCCCTCGCGTGAACGGGTGGTTTGAGGTTTTCTTCACGTGAGTGGGTTGATTGAGGTTCCCTACATGATCGAGGTTGTGAGCAATAGTGGCTTGCGGAATTGAGAATAGGATCCCCGTTGAGGTTTCCCTACATAATCGGGTAATTGGGGTATTGAGGTTGTGAGCAATAGTGATTCGCTGAATTGAGAATGTGATCCCCGTTTGAGGTTTTCCTACGTGATCGGGTAATTGGGGTATTGAGGTTGTGAGCAATAGTGATTTGCTGAATTGAGAACATAATCTCCGTTTCAAGGTTTCCCTTACGTGAGAGAGTATTGAGGTATTAATAGCTTGAGCAGTGTGGCGTTTTGGTATCAGGTTTTAAGGTGGTGGTTTGTCCTGGTTAGATTGGGGACGAGTAGCGAATACTGGTTGGGTTGCGGAAGGTTATAAGTAAGTGCATAGAGAACCGTGTGGGGGTTGTGCTAGACTTTACCGGAGTGACTAATGGAGGGGTTGTTCGGTCTCTGATTTGGGCGTCAGTTTTATTGGATACCGGAGTGTCACACTCGTTTGCTTCGTCGAGTGATGCTGAGATGTTGGGGCTGAGTTTAGAGTCGTTGAGTCCACCCCTGCGTCTGGATACGCCGGTTGGGGGTGATGTGGTGTTGACTAGGGTCTGTCGTGCCGGCGGAGTTAGAAAAGCGAACCGATACAGGAGGTTCGAGAGAGGGCTCAAGAGCCCTGATGTTGGATCGAGTCCTCACCCCGAGGATTCGGGTGTGTTCGGAGTTGGTAGTCACGAAGACGGTAGAGGAGCGAGGTCTTAGAGAGACCGCGAGGTTCCGTGAGGTTCGGCAGCGACTGAGCTTATGTGTGTATCCGTGGGAAGGATACTTACGAAATGACAACCTTGGACGTGATCCTGAGAATGGATTGGCCGGCGAAGTGCCGAGCCAATATCGACTGTTACTGGCGACGAGTGACGGTGTCAACAGGCAACACGAAAGGTTCGTGTATTCTAGGCAGTAAGAGCGGAGTTCTCCTGTCGACTTTGTCCACAGTGGAGGAAGTATCGGCCGTGCAGAGCCGAGAGTTACCGCGAGTGGTGTGCGAGTTCCCCGAGGTCCTTCCGGATGAGTTGAGCGGGTTGCCACTAGTTCGGGAGGTGGAGTTCAGGATTGACCTGGTGCCGGGGACGGCGGCGATATCGATGGCGCCTTACAGGTACGCGCCAGCCGAGTTGACCGAGCTGAAGCGTCATCTCGAGGAGCTTCGGGAAAAAAGGGTTTATCCGGCCGAGCACATCGCCGTGGGGAGCACCAGCACTCTTCGTGAAGAAGAAGAATGGAGAGCTTCGGATGTGTATAGACTACCGGAAGATGAACCGGGTTTACGGTGAAGAACCGATACCCGATGTCGAGGATAGACGACTTGTTCGACCAGTTGAGAGGGTCGATATGCTTCTCGAAGATCGATATGCGATCCGGATATTACCAGTTGCGAGTCCGAGAGTGGGGCGTCGCAAAGACTGCATTCCGGACACGCTATGGGCATTACGAGTTCTTGGTGATGCCGTTTGGACTGACGAACGCACCTGTAGCGTTCATGGATCTGATGAACAGTATATTCCAGCCGTTCTTAGATCACTTTGTGGTGGTGTTTGTAGACGACATCGTGATCTACTCGTAGGACGAGGCGGCGCATGAGGAACATCTAAGGGGTGTTTTGACCCTGTTGTGCACGCATCAGCTATACGCCAACCTGGAGAAGTGCGAGTTTTGGCTCGCTGAGGTGAGAGTCCTCGGTCACGTTGTGTCCCGTGGCGGTATATTGGTCGATCCGGTGGAGATCGACGCGGTTTTGAAGTGGGCGCGGCCCACGAGCGTTTTCGAGATCCGCAGCTTCTTGGGGCTGACAGGATATTATCGGCGGTTGGTCCAGGACTTTGCGCGTCTAGCCGCGCCTATGACTCTTTTGACGCGCAAGGGAGCCGGGTTTGTGCGGATAGAGGATTGTGAACGTGCGTTCACGGAGCTGAAGGCTCGTTTGACTACCGCTCCAGTGTTGATAGTGCCAAAGCGCGGGGTCGAGTATGAGGTCTATTGTGACGCGTCCGGGGAAGGACTGGGTTGCGTGCTGATGCGGTTGGGTAGAGTCGTTGCTTGTGGCTCAAGGCAGTTGAAGACACACGATCGCAACTATCCTACCCATGACTTGAAATTAGCAGCAGTCGTGTTCGCGCTAAAGGGCTGGAGGTATTATCTGTATGGCGGGCGATTTCAGGTGTTCTCGGATCATAAGAGCCTTAAGTACATCTTTTCCCAACGAGACCTGAACATGCGCCAGCGGCGATGGATGGGACTACTGAGGAGTACGACTTTGAGCTACTCTACCATTCGGGTAAGGCGAATGTGAGTGCCGACGCCCTGAGTAGGAAGCCGATGCCGTGTCCTGCTAGCATCTCAGTCCGGGAGTGGGACATGATGGGAGTGTTGGGCACGCTCGGGTTGGAGCTAGAAGAGGTTACCGGCGGCGTGGCCACGTGCTTCTTGGTGGCTCAGCCCACCCCGCTTGGCCGGGGGATAGAGGCACAGTCAGTAGATGTCGAGACGATAGAGATCAGGGAGAGAGTTGCCGACGGTGTTGACGCCGAGGGCTGGGATCGTCGTGCTAATTGGGAGTTACGGTATCGCAGAGGTTTGTTCGTACCGCGTAACGGTGAAGGCGACGAGCTGCGAGAGTCGCAGCATTCGCGTCTTACAGTGCATGTGGGTAGCACTAAGAGGAGCGCGGCATCAGGTGGCATATCTAGTGGAGCGGGATGCGGAGAGCGGTCACGGAGTTAGTATCGCGGTGCCTCATTCGTCGGCAGGTGAGAGCCGAACAACAGCGTCCCGCTGGATTATTACAACCACTGCGGGTTGCACAATGGAAATGGGGGCACGTCACGATGGATTTCATGAGCGATTAGCCGAGTTCGCCTACAACAACAGCTTTCAGGCCAGTATCAGGATGGCACCGTTCGGAGCGTTGTATGGTAGGTCGTGTCGGTCGCCCGTGTGCGGGGCGAAAGTGAGGAATGAGGATTTACTGGGTCTAGAACTGGACCGAGAGACAGCTGAGTCGGTCGTGCTGAAGCGTGAGCGATTGAAGACCGCGCAGAGTGGGTAGGAGCTATGCTGACAGACGGCGCCGACCTCTTCAGTCAGCAGTCGGTGACCATGTATCCTTAGAGGTGAGTCCGAAAGGTGGACTGGTGCGTTTCAATCGCGGCGGAGGCGGGTTAGCCCCGCGGTGTATCGGGCCTTTCGAGGTCTTGAGTAGAGTGGGAGCAGTTGCATACCGACTTGCACTGCTACCGCAGCTTGGGAATATCCACGTTTTCCCAGTTGCGGAAGTATATGCGGACCCCTCGCACGTCATTGAGTGGGCGGATGTCGAGGTAACGGATGATGTCTCGTATAAGGAGAAACCGGTTTGGGGAATGGATCCACGGGAGCAGGTCCTGCGCGGAAGGGTTATCCGCTTAGAACGGGTGCAGTGGCGGCACCACGAGACTGAGTCGACTCGGGAGCGCGAGGACGAGGTTCGCGCGAAGTACCCCGATCTGTTCGACTCATGAAGTGCGTTGTTTTAAAATTTCGCAAACGAAATTCCCTTAAGGGGGTAGATTGTAAGAACCACTCTCGGTCAACGCCAGTCAAACCGGCGAAAAAAGGGAAAATTTAAAAAATTTGGACAGACACCTAAATGAACCTAAATTTGACCCCGAGGGTCATACCGAACTTAAGTTAACCCCGATATCGACCAAAGTGAGTTCCGGGGGACTCAGGGCAACTTTCTGACCAATTTGGGAAAGGTTGACTTTTTGCTGGAAAAGTCAACCGAGCGACGTTTTGGTCCGTTCGAGGTCCGTTTTGGATCCAAAAAGCTTAGCCATCGTCACAGCGGTCTTAATTGAGCCGTTTCCTTGTAGCCCGTGAAGTTTCGTAATTTCTTGGAAAAAGTGCCCGTTCAGGGCCTGAAACAGCCGAATTTCGTGAATCTGACTGAAAAATATCTAGAAGATATTTTCCAAAAGGTGTGGGACCCACTTGCCACATGTCACCAATGTGGTGGTGTTAGGTTTATTGGACAAAACAAAAGATGAGACTTGAGTGTTAGTTTGGTAATTAAAGGATAAGTTTGGTTTTTAAAAACAAAGTATAAGGTATGGTTGGTGGTGTGTTCGGCAATACATAGGAAAAAAGGGTGAGTTTGAAGAGAGAGAAAGGGGATAGAAAGAGGAGAGAAGGTGGGGAGAAAAGGAGAAGAAATTTTAGGGTTTTGGTGATTTCCCGACGATCCGACCGACCGATCGACTCAACGATTGAAGATTCGAACTCCCCTCGTTTTCCAATCTCGGAAGGACGTTTTCCAATCCCGGGCAGATTTGCCGGGTCGGGCGAAACGGGCCTTTCCGGGTCCATTATCGACAATGTCGAGTAATTGGGAAGTTTGGGAGTGATTGACATTGTCGGGGTTACTTTTCGGCGTCAAGTTTATTAAAATTCAGTTTTTGCCTGCAAGCTTAAAAGTGTTTTAAATTGTGTTCTTATTAGATCGTGCCACCGATAGAGGAAAGGGAAAGCTAGGCGAGTGATCGAGATCACGTCCGAGTTTGATTGTGAGCTTTTGGAGAAAGCATACGAGGTAGGGAAAAGTAGCCGGATCTCGGCCCTGACTAGGGAAAGTTAAGAGTAGAAATGCATGTGACACTTGGGTGTCGTGGGTTAAGTAAGTTTATCGAACGATAGAAAGGCAGGCGACACCGGGTGGTGTCATATGATACGCATCGAACAATAGAAATGCATGTGACACTTAGTAGTGTCGTAGGAGCAGTGAACTTATCGATATTAGAATTTAATGGAGGCATTTGGTTATGCCCGGAGGATGATTGTATTGTTTGTGTCTTGGGTGGCCATGAGTGCCCGTAGGGTTGTTAAACCCGTATTATACTGTTGGTGTGTCTTGGGTGGCCATGAGTGCCCGTGGGGTTGTTAAACCCGTATTTTACTGTTGGTGTGTCTTGGGTGGCCATGAGTGCATGTGGGGTTGTTAAACCCGTGTTTTACTGTTGGTGTGTCTTGGGTGGCCATGAGTGCCCGTGGGGTTATTAAACCAGTATTTTACTGTTGGTATGTCTTGGGTGGCCATGAGTGCCCGTGGGGTTGTTGAGCCCGTGTTTTACTGTCGGTGTCTTGGGTGGCCATGAGTGCCTGTGGAGTGTTGAACCTGTGTTGTTGAACTTTGGTTGTGATTGTGATTGCCTGAGGTTGGAGGCCCGACAGAGATCGGGGGAAGTTGCGTGGGGGTTTTCTAGCTTTCCGACAGAGATCGGTAAAGTTGAGCATTCTTTGGCTAGCCTTCCGACACGGATCGGTAAGGTTGAGCATTCTTCGGCGATGGAGGGTTGCTCCCCTTCCGACTAGCTATCGGAAAAGTAGCTCGGTACATATCGCTAACAGGTCGACCGCCTGCCCTGACAGGGATCGGTAAAGTTGCGTGGGGCAGGCTCGAGCCCAGCCAGTTAGCAACCGGCACTGAGCAGCTGAAGTGCGATCCTTTGTGATCTTGTTTGGTGTGCGATCCTTTGTGATCTTGGGTGTTGCGTGGTTGTCTTTGGTGGAGGTCGTAACCGTTGTGTCGGGTCTACATTACGTGTCCGAGTGTTGAGTCGGTTGAGGAAAGTAACAGTTTGTGTGTCAGTCGGGTTACTTGAGTTGGGGGATAGTAGTCCCCGGTGTTGGGTTTGTTGTTGGTGTTACCGGCATTGTCTGCTAGTATGCCGTAGTCAGTCTGTTATCCGTGGTGGTGAGCGAACGCTCACCCCTAGCTGCTTTTCCTACATCTACTGGTCGCAGGACGGACTAGGTGAGCTCTCGAAGCTTGAAGAGCTAGGAGCGGGAGTCCGGGTTTCCTTTTTGAGTGTAGCAACGTACGCCTTGTATTTTTTGTCCGCTTGTTGGGACGTACTTTTGAGTTGTAAATTATTATTTTGATTAACTAAATGGTGGTTTTAAAGTGATTTATTTAAAAGGTTTGAAAGTCTTTTATTGTCTTAAACGTTCGCTTCCGGGTTCGGTTCTACTGAATTTGGAGCGTGACATTAGATCCCGCATATCCTTGCTTAGAATTATATTATCTACTTTTTCTTTCTCGGTAATCTTGGGTAATATATCATTCGTTAGGTAGGGAGCTATTAAAACCTTAAAGTGGTTACGACTTTTCCTTTAAGTGTCATGATGTTTTAGTTCACTAATAGTTAGTCCCTCCTATGGTTAGGAATACCTAAGGTGGTTTGCACAAGTTTCTTTTTAGATTCTCCATCCTTACTTGAGTCGAGTCTTGAGACCATGGTAAGAGAGTGACCAACACCACACCAGAACGACAAGATACATAAAAGTTCGTTTATTATGATTGGCCACATATCCGTAGGATTCCTTGACTCTACCTGTTTAGATGCTCATACTAGGTAGTGACTTACTACTCTCTTATCGCCTTCTAGCGATATCCCTAGAAATAGTGGATGTCTACCACTAACTACTCCTTTACGAGCAAATTATATGAGCATGGGATAGTGTAAATAAAGCTAGGCTAAGGTAGTGACAACTTTAGTTTAGAGTGTTCTTAGTTAGGAAATCCAATGCTTCCTTGTACGATCGTCGGTACTTCTACCATAAAAATATACTATGTTTTTGATAGTCGTGTTAACTGAAAAAAATACGAAGTATTGATTTGAGCATGAATCCTCATAACTAAAGGTGCATAATTTATTGAAAACACCTTAGGGTGAAGGTAATGACTGGTATTTGGGAACGTTTTCTTCCCCTAACCATCCTACAAGAAGGTGTCGTTACCTTGGTAATCAATAAACTATCTTAGCTTGTTTGAGCCATAGGGTTTGACTTACACACCTTAGCATGCATGAAATATGATACAAATTTTCCTATAGGGCGATGACAACAACTCGTCAAACAAGATGATGTTGTTGTTAAGGAATGATCTTCTAATCGCTACTAACTTTGAATGTCTTAACATTCTAGGAGCTCACTATTAATTTCATAACTAGGATTGAGTTGGAATGGGTCCACAATGATGAGAGCATGGTTTTCATGACTAAATACAGGTTACGTGGCAACGAATGCTCAATGAGTAGCAAAGAGTTGGGTAAACTCTTTGGATTCACGAAAGAGACTGAGCTTGATTATTGGAGAGGACACCCCATAGAAGATATGGATGCTCCTATAGACACAACCCTAAAAGCACTATATCTTAAATTGTCAACTCATAGGGTTTTAGCTTACACAATCTTCATGATGAATGATGGCACGTAAAAGGTTCTTAAACCAGACCTTTAGGTTGTGTATGTTTGTTTTTTTTAAAGTGGATTAGGCCCCATTTAAAAATTGATATATAGAAGTACATGGTTGTTGTTGTGTGGTAGTTACTCAGAAGATATCGCACTAGGAATCTAGGTCATGGACAATTTTTATGGATGTGAAGTTGTTGAGGAAGTGGAGTCAACCGATCACACTCTATCCAGGTACTCGGCAACCTCCATCCTAGTACACTCAACTCCCTTCAAGGTATTTTGTGTGAAAGGACACCACTCCGAACTTGTAGACCAGTGTCTACGACTTGTCAACTGAGTCTAAGCGCAAATTTGTGACCATCAAAAGAACAATAAAGCTTATGAGTACCAAGCTTATCGGGCTTGGTTGAAAGAGCATATTTCTCCCCTGTTTAGGCACATGAGTCCTCTCGGACTCCCTCATCATAACCTCTGTTTTCTCAGCTTACACCACCCTGCCATCCTCTCTTTTCTAGCCAACCACCTCAGTAAGCCTCTATGGTTCAAGGGAACATACTTTTTATCTTTCTTGTCATGTCTTTTTTGTTTTTGTGTATATTTTGCTTGTGCTCTACCTTTTGGCTTCTAGATCATTAAATGGCGCCTATTCGTTGAACTAACGACATTAAACAAATGCGCTAGTTGGGAGGTATCCCAACATGGGAGTGAAAAGCGTGAGCAAATAAAAGAGGATCAAGGCACCAAGATTTTATGAGATCACTCGAGCGAGGACGATTTCTACCTTTCCATGCGTTCGTTTCAAACAAACAAGTCATTTATTCCTGCATCTGTGGAAGACTCTCGGCCATTCGGTTATTTTGCACGATTTTCCTATTTTTATCCTAGTTTTAGTGGGACAGAAAGTGGGGTGGGAGACTGAGATGATAGGGGAGTGGGCTTGGCACGAAAGTTCTCGTATGAATAAAGTTCTCCACCTTTAAGAAAGGGAGAACACATTTAATGTGGTGATTTTGATTACATCTTTGATGTGAAAATAGGAATTAGGACATGTGGATAACAAGAGTCAGTAGAGAGAGATGATAGAGTTGTGGAAATAGAGGAAAGACAATAATGATGCCATACGTTGGAAGAATGAATAATGTTGAGCTGAACTGAGCAAAGTAACTAGAAAGATAAAAAGGGGAAATATGAAAGAGGATAACTAATAGAAAGAGGTATTGTTGTTATTTTCTAAAAAAATAGAGGAAATTACCTTTAGTTTCCATAAGTTTATAAGTGTCCGATAAGGGTCTCAAAGTTCTAGTCATATGTATCTTCTTGAAATAAACAGAGAAAACAATTTCATTCAGTTAGTCATGTGATACCATGTGCTAGTTGATGAAGAGTCAACCTTATGAATTTTATCTATGACACCAATTTTCACCTTATTGAATAATAAATAAAATAATGATAAAAGAATAAATAAAGAAAGAAAATAAGTAAAAAAATTAAGAATATAAAAAATGAAGGCTTTCAAGATCAAAGCTTGAAGAATTATTTGGTGATTTTGAGTTGAATATTCCAAGATTTGTATCAAGAAAGAAGGCAAGAACTTGCGATTTCTCCGACGTCCATGGACTTTATGGCGGAGATGAAGACCACGGGTTGTTGGCTCTGGTTCTCTGCTATTCGAGTCCTAGATTTGCACCGAGAAAGGTCTTGATAGTTGAGATAAGAAGAGAAGATGAGGAAAGACACAATTTCTGGGTATTGAATTTTTTGGAAGGTGTTAGATAACTATAATTGGACCTTCAACTATAAGCTTGAGCTTTTAGTTGAGTTGGTTCCCTAATATGGTATTAGAGCTTGACACCTCACGGACCCGGGTTCAAACCCCACTCTCTACAAAAACTTCTAATTTATTTTCTATTTATCAAATTTTCCCAAAATGGGCTAGCCCTTATCACTCTTCTCAATAGAATCATCTCTCTCTTCTAAATAATTCATCTTCAAACCCGTAAATGGGCTTGTCCGTGAGGGCGCGTGTTAGAATATAACTATAATTGGGCCTTCAACTATCAGCTTGAGCTTTTAGTTGAGTTGGTCTTCTAATATAAGGATTGGTGAAAAGATGCGATATCTGAGTTTTGATTTTTGGTTTTAAGAGAAGATGAAACTTTTGAGTTTCTAAGCTACTACAAGTGGCACGTACCACACCTAACAAAAATATCCATCGCCGGCTTTTTTTCCTTTCATTGAAGTGAATAAGAGCCAACCAATTCAAACAAAATCGTGTCTCGGAAGTACTATGTTGTTAACAAATATACATGTGCAACGTGAAATCCAAGACCAAGAATCTCTCGTGCTAGAGCTTTTCAACCCTCTCAAATTCTGTGACGATCGAGATTAGGTAGGTTGGTGAAGTAAGCCCTTGGTTCTTTTGCATCTTATTGGGTCTCCGTGGAAGGTAGTTGGCGACTAGAGAAGACCTTCAAAGAAAATATACGTATTTTTTTTGTTTTTTCTCTCAATTATTTTTCGTTCAATTTTGGTAAAAATGTAAATATTTAAATAAAGAATAAAATTTTACAGCACGTAATAAAAAGTATTTAATAAATTGAAAATTGAAATTAAAGATAACAAAAATAGTAGAAATTAAGACAAATTAATGTAATTAAAGATAGGATTTTTTTTGTGTTTTTTTATCATATGACTATACTTTATTGATAAAATGATTGAAATACAGATACTAAATTAAAAGCGACATTAGGATTATAAGAAAAAACATTGAAATGAAATAAAATAAAAGGGAGAGACTGGAGTTGTGACCCCTGGGTAACAGACACTAACCCCATAATAATAAACTCGGCGAATTAGGGGTAATTGACTAATAGACTATGATGCTTGTAGTGGCAGGCGGGAATGCCACAAGGTTAATTTCCTGACTCGGTCTCAAAATGCTCGGAATATCTTGTTGAGCATCTAGAGAGAACACTAAGAAACATGGGTGCGCAGAATGTCGGAGTTACAACGACCTCGATAAGGCGAGATACGCGTCCCCACACACACCTCGAGAGTATAAGACTCTCGATCCAGCAGATAGGGTTCGTGCACCAAGTTTGCACATGTAGAAGGGTCATGATCCATTGGATGGGGATGAAGCATCCTTGCACGGAGTGGTGGAGGCGGCGCAGGATGTATCGCATGCGGCGGAAGTGGATACAAACAATGTAGTAGGCGGGCTCACGACGGAGGCACCGTAGGAGGTGGAGGCGGCGCATGTATTAGACAAGCTCGTGGCAGAGGCGCTTTTGGCGGTTGAGGCATTGGTGGCAACGGAGGCGTTGGTGGCGGCAGAGGCGGTGGCTCAAGAGGCGGAGGCGACATCTTTGGTGGAGGCCTGATGGGATGGTACGTCTTAGGGAGCGAGATCACGTGAAAGGTAACAGGTGGATCGGGATCGGTCGTCACGTTTGAGGGGTTGTTGTTGTCGGGTGTATTGAGGCGGGGAAGATCCATGAAAACCCTGGAATTAGGTGAAGAAGAAGACGTGGACAGAGACATTGGATCCAAAGAGTGAAACAATAAAGACAATGAGGATTAGCGCGGTCGTGGTGAGAGCAGGGAAGGTGGAGGCGGAGAAGTGGAGGTGATCAGAAGGGCCTAGGGGCGACTGCCAAATTGTAGAGAGAGAGACAAGTTCACGATTTTTCCACAAAGAAAATAAAAAAGAAAAAGAAAATAAATTTTTGTGTTTAATTAAAGAATAAAAAATTCTAGAAAAATATTATATATATAAAAAACTAGTTAACTTAAAGATAAGAAAATTTTATACTTAATGAACGAATAAAAATTTATAGAAAAGAAGAAACTCGATAATTTAAAATATAAATCAAAGACAAGAGTTAATTAAAACATTAATGATATTACTAAAAAGTAATTAAAAACTAAGGAAATATTAAAAAAAATAATGATAAAAAGGGTAAAATAGTCTTTCAACTTATACAAGTAATTTAATTTCAAATGAAAATGGTACAATGGCCATTTCATGTCTTATTGTTTGTTTTTCATTCTAATAGATGCATGTAACAAAAACTTAAAGATCTTAATTAGCACTTTTAAATTTAGGGCAACTAAAGGTTTATCAACAATACTTTAAGGCAACTAATAATTTCCCTTAGTCATGATGCAAACTCATCGTAACATCTATTATAGATGTTTAATCCCAAAATTATTACTTTTATCCTTATTTTAGTGAAATTGAATATTTTTTTCTTTAGCGTGTATATTGTCCCTTGGTATGATTTTGGATATGTTTAGAGCGAAAAGATAAAAATCAGATGTTAAATTAAGTAGGAGCGACAAAAGCCTAACCTATCCGCTCAAACTGTTGGTCCTAGTGCCCGTAGTTCAACCATAGACATCCAAAGCGACTTTATATTACTTATGTGTGGGAGTAATATATCGATGTCTGTTATGATCTATGTCCACCATACGAATAGAAGCATAGATCGGGATAGATCACACTCTATGCGTCCCTAGTCAACAAAGCTTCACCAGAACCGACTAGTATGAAAGATGACTCTTTATGGCTTACGCTTTGTTAGTCATTGGAATGAGATTCCAGAGTCTGATCATAGATATCATGTGGGATATGATATAGGACGACCCTCCTTGAATATGTGCCATAGATTAAGTCATGAACATATTCAGTGTCGTAGCTTGTCATGTATCCTAAGACAAAGGAGTCTTTGAGATTGTTATGTAGTAAACAAATGAGTTTAACCTAAGCCTAACGTTGTCCGTAACAGGGCTTCCAGAACGGCCAGGATTGGCTTGGGGACAGACTACATGAGTCATACGAAAGACGGATAAGAGATTTATCCCTCATACTGCAGTATGGGAAAGATATCGGTTCTCGACCGCTTGATCGAGAGTGACTGAAAAAATAGCATGGCCATGCACATGATACTGGGTATCAAAGATTCAGTCACCTCACATATCAAGGAATAATGATTAAGAATAATAAGATTGACGGCTATATGCCTTATCTCAATCAGGATATCAGAGATAAAAAGATAGTGACATAGACGACGGAAAGGTTAGAATCAACAAGGTCGATTCGTTATGCAGTGTCAGGAAATACTAAAGTCTCGTTAGTTGACACTTAAATAGGATCAAGTAAAATGAGATTTTATGTTGATCTATTGACATGCATAAACCTAAGGGTCGCACCAGAAAATGAAACTCATTGACAAATTTATGGAGAATGGCCAAAAGGGATTTGTCTCGGGACATGACCAAAACTGGGTTTTGGGTCATGTGCTTGAAAGTAATTATGACTTTACAGATCGAGACAATACTTGGAGTCTTGGGATTGATCGCGTCGGATAATGTTAGACATATCTGGGATGGAAGGCGTGCAGGCGATGAGCGAGTCACGGGACCTCGTCGGGAATGGTCACGGACCATCACCCATGAGGCTCATGGGCGGCCCATACCACGAAAGGCCCATGGAACCAACTAGTTAAGTCTTAACTAAATGGTTCTAACTAAACTAGTTAGATTAGGTAGTTGGTGAATCAATCCACCAACTTACTTTACACCATCCTTTGTCCTATTTACTATTATTCTATTATGTTGATGGGATAAGATGACTTAAGAGTCACCCTTTCAACATAATACGACACAACACACAAAAAAGGAAGAACAACTTCTCCCTCCTCTCCTCTAGAATTTTGGCCAAGCTTGTATTCTCCTCCATATTTTGTGTTCTTGAGTCCTCACAAGAAGAACTGCATGGATTTGATTCCCAAGTGGATACGTACGCGTCTTGGAGACTCGAGCCCGATCATTCCTTACTCGGTGTTCTTGATTTGGTAAGGAAACCATGAATTTATTTATTCTCTTGTGTTTCTAACTTGATAGTTTTTCCATGGCATGGTCTCGTGAGTTATTTTCCGTTGCAATTATTTGTTCATACTCTCCGTCGATACCCAACACAAACTATCCGCCATACATGCCAAATGGACGTCACGTCTACCGGAAAAGACAAACGGGCATGTCGTCCAATTAGATGAAGGACCGAATGTCGAGGTAGAGCCGCATAATGAGTTGTTCAATGACTTCATCCGCAAAGCAATGCAAATAGTTAAATGATTCAATCCTTATATCCACTTAGCAAGGAACTTTTTCCAATCGCCCGTCATGCATTTCAAATGGACAAGTCGTCCATTCTTGCACCCGTTGGACATCTCCGTTGGACAATTCTCGGCTAGACATTTATTTTGCATAATTATCTTATTTTTATCCTTGTTTTATAGGAGAGAACGTTTGAATGGGCTTGAGAGTGGAATGGCCGTTCCTATTGGCAGTAATAGAAGCGTTCAAGTTTGATCAGAAATAGAGGACATTGGTCTTGGCCTGTATGCGCTCTATCCAATACACAGTTCAGACAGAGGGGCTAAAGAACAAAAGAATTTACGGCTGGCCGAGGTATTAGACAGGGGGATCCATTATCACCATATCTTTTTCTTTTATGTATGGAAGGGTTTTCCATGTTACTAAGACAAGTTGAAAGGGATGGAAAAATACACGGGGTGTCTGTGGCTAGGCCCCCCGGTTATTTCTCACATATTCTTTGCAGACGACTGTTACATTTTCTGCAAGGCGGATAAAAAAGAAGCTGATTATCTACAAGGAATATTGCACATTTTTGGTCAGCTATCATGTCAAGTCATTAACAAGCATAAGTCCTCAATCTTTTTTAGCACCAATACCACCCCAGCTAACTAGGTCCTCTGTTGCACCACATTGGGTATTCAGGAGATCTCCCAAGCGTCAACATACTTAGGTGTCCCAAACATGCTCGGTAGGAGAAAAGGTCAGAGCCTACAATTTATCTATGATCGTATAGTAGAAAAGATCAATTCTTGGGATGGTCAAATAATTTATGCAGGTGGGAAGGAAATGATGATTAAATATGTCTTACAGTCAATTCCTATTTATGCCATGAGCGTCTTCCTTTTACCAAAGTCTTTGGTGTAAAAAATTCATATAGCTTTAGCAAGATACTGGTGGGCGGGGATAGCTAAAACGGGAGGTCCGATCATATAACAGGATTGGGCGAAGCTTTGTCAACCGAAAGAGGTGGGTGGTATGGGGTTTCGAGATACGTATGATATGAATGTTGCGCTATTGAAAAAGATGGGTTTGAAATTTCTTTCAAACCCGAATAGTTTGGTGGCACAGTTTTATAAGGCTCGATACTTTAAGGATGTGGATTTCTTAACATCGGGTCTAAACCTTAATCCGAGTGAGCTCTAGTCGGGCATCCGCACCACACAGACTATGCTCCGGGAAGCCCTCCGTAAGACAATTGGGAAAGAATTATCTACTCGAGTAGAAGGGGTGCCCTGGCTTTTGGGAGATGTGGAAACCGTACCTTCGGATTCTTTGTCTAATGATAAGCTGATGGTTTCGGAATTAATAAATGCTCAAGGGGAATGGGATGTTCCGAAAGTCACAACATTCATACCCTCGGATTTTGTTCAAGACATTCTGACTGTCCCGGTTCTGAACTGCTTGGCTCAAGACTGATAGTACTAGACGAGAGATATACAAGGGCGCTATAGTTGTAAGGAGGGATATCGATTGCTGGCCCGATTACATGGTCGGTGGGTACCTACACAAGGAACATCTGTATGGACGACCATCTGGGACTTGGATATCCAGCCGAGAATTAAGGTGTTTTTATGGAGGGGTATCTCAGACAACCTACAGGTGGCGGTGAATCTCTGGACAAAATTTGTCCCTATACCGGCGGATTGCCCTATATGCACCACTGACCAGGAAACAACACTACATTTATTTTTTCAATGTTCGTTTGCTAAAGAAGTGTGGCAGCGATCACAGGTACCCTTACCAGCATCTCAGGCCACTACATTCTTACAATGGATGGCTGACATAGTGACTATATCGGACATGAGGCTTAAAAGCAGGATCGCTCTGACCTTATGGGAAATCTGGAAGGCTAGAAATGGGGTGGCTTGGGAGCAAACACATCTGCCGGCAGCTTCAGTCAACGCCACAGTTAAGAACAATATATATAGCTGGAAAGAAGCACACACATGTATAACCCATCAGGCTCCCCTCCTGGCCCCTCAAATCAGGAAAGGATGCCCCCCCCTCACACCGGTCAACTGGCTCTCTATCAATGTGGATGGGGCGGTTTTTGTAGATACGTCTCAACTAGGGTGGGGCATGATATGTAGGGATGCGTAGGCAAAGGTCGCGGAAGGACAAAATGGGGTTGGTACGGTGCAATCGACGCCTGAGATGGTGAAGCTCTTGCTATACACCGAGGGCTTCTTTGGGTGCGAGATTCGGAACGGTCGAGAGTGATTATTCGAAGCGACGTCCAATTTGTGGTGAGAATGATCTTGGGCACTACCTTATTATTCTTACCAGTGGGCCGCATTATTGAAGAATGCAGCTCCCTTATTACTTCGCTGAAGGATGTTAAACTCGAGTTCATCCTTAAAACAGTAAACGGGTCTGCTCACTGGTTAGCCAAAGATTCTTGTTCTGTGTCTGTTCTGACGTGGTCTGGTTTTCAAATACCAAATACACTTTCATGTATTTTGAGGTTTTTTTTAGATAATAATATCATCATCTTTGAATATATATAAAAAAAAGTACAATTAAATGGATTTCTCTCGAATAGATAGACATATAGGAGAGGTCTATTTCGAAGGATCGTACGAACATTAACCCTGCCATTTTGACAACCTAGCTAATAAACAACACACAACATCCGGTTGATGGTTGATACCAAGTGATGTCAGGAATTCAAACGTACACTTAAAAGCTTTCCAAGTTGAAAAGAAAAGAAAAAGAGAAGAGAGAAGCGATGCATGGTATTGGTGTGGCGTATGGATCGGATCCGAGTAATGGCCACGCAAGCAGAGCATAAATAGACAAAAGAGGGTTCACGCACAAGTGACTATGCCCACATGAACGCTTAGCTACAATTTGCAGGTTTCGTTTCTATTTTAATCTCATCCGATCATCTTCTTGGAACCAAACTCCAGCCTAATTATTTGTATATATCACTTCCAGGTAATCAAGTCGTCACTGCCAGCCTCACCCCAGCACATGTTTTCTACTCGTTCCTTAATCAATGCTATCAGACAGTTCTTCATAAATATCTATCCTTAAAATATAACTTATTTTCTCAACCCCCTCTATCCCTCTCCATTTGTTTGTTTGATGAAAACGAACTCAAAATTATCACCTTTTTTCACACAAAACTACCAATGAAACAAAAATAAACGGGACAAATTAATGTTTGGAGGTTTGGTAACGAAATGTCTATATCGCGACTTTTGAAGTTGGATAATAGAAAATAAATTTAAACACAACTACCCACGTTTCGATTGAGATCTTACTAGTCTTGTACAGAGACCTCGTAAGGTGTTGAGATGAATACGCTAACTGTGCAAGAAGCAATCCATGGTTTGGTGGAAGAGAAAGACCGGTACCAATCGACCGTGACGAGGACGAGAATTCCAATGTTTCGCCTCCCCATAAACGTTTCATTTGGTATGACGAGGCTGTAGATCAGACCTCGCTTCTTTATTTAAGGCCAACAACTCTTCGGAGGAAATCAATACTAGAGACCATAGATTACCCAATGTGAAGTTCGTCGGGGCATAGGTCTAACTAGGTCGCGATCAACCACCAATCCCTTTAACTCTCTAGGGACGGGATCCCACGAATCCAACGCCTAGAGAATCGACAGAGCAATCACGGTTGCCACAATCCCTAACCGAGAGTTGTGAGCCGACGAGTTATCACCCGTCGTGCAATCGTCCGTGACCGCTAGATCAAGAAGGGCTAGCCCGAAGAAGAAGAGGCCACCCGTGGCGGCGTGGAACCTACCTTCTCCCCCTCCTCTCTCGCTGGAAGATATCCAATAAATCCTCGCACCCTGCTCACTTCCAACAAACACATCGAAGTTCTTCGGGAGCCTCTTAGTCATCTAGGTCGTGAGGGTTGTACCACATGATGTCTTCTTTGGTTACAACCTCCCCGCTCCCATCCCTTGACGATATCTAGCAGACCTTTGTTGCATGCTCTATCCTCCAGGATGAGGACATTATCATTGAAGTGCCCTCTCCATGCTAATAGACTAGACCTCCCCCGTTTATCTTATGTATATGATGGTGGGGCTTCTACTGATCCAGAGGCCATACAATGGTGATCTTATGATCTGTATCATAGCGAAGGGTGGGGTCCATCGGTTGAGGGCTTAGTTACGAAGGATCTAGCTACGAGAATGTATGGTTTTTTCTTCGCATCGTAAGAGTTGATGGACCGGGTGCGGCGTGACAAGCCTTGATGTTTCGGCAAGACGCCTCTCATCTTAGCTAATTTTCCAAGTATTGGGCTCACCTTGCCTCGGTTGGATCGGATTCAATTGTGTGCGCAGGTTTGGGTCCTCCCTCTAAAGGTCATGATGGAAGTTGCAGGTACGATACTGGGAAATAGTCTAAGGGTTGCATCAAGATGCAATCGGATAACAAGGACCTCTGTTGGGGATGAGGGTAAGATCAGGGCATGGGGTTCATGAGTGCGCCACACTAATGATGGGAAATCCCAAGATTCGATATTTCTCTCGTTGTCTATAGGGTTCCTAAGGTGGGGAAGAAAATAAAAAGGGACTTGAAGGCTCTACCGTCCCAAACCTCCCCGGAAGTTCCCCCAGTATTTTCGTCCTTACATCCTACAAGACAACATCTGATGTCCAACGTCTTGCCTAAGTCACCAACACGCATCAGATCTACAACCCCGTATGGCCCACCCGCTCATAATATAATCGTCCTCGACGGTGTTGAACTGGCGCCCCATGGGCAAAGATATAAGGTGGATAGGGGAACGGGATACCGGAGACCAGAGACCTCGACGGTTATGGTGATGGGGGGAGGCAAAGCATCATGTAGGGACCCCTCCCAGGGCCAGTCCTTGATGCTCAGGCAGGGCCTCATCCCCCCCGGCGGGGCTTCTTCCCTGCTTGTGAGTTGTCGCCCCAACCAGATGCATGTGTCGCCTTCTTCTGCCCGGGGCGTGGAACTTCAACAGCTCCTCTACCGCTCATAACATCTCCTCTGCCGCTCATCTAACCACTCTCCAGTGGTGGGGGATAAGTAGTGGACTCAGCAGAGAGCTGGTTCCCACAAGCCCTCTGTAGGATCTTCGTGTGTACAAAAGCCGGGGTGTGGGGGCTGGACCACCTAGGGAAGCCTGGCTTTGCTGACTGGTTTGTGTCCCAATAGGTAACACGGGGGCCCGGGTTAAGTACCGGGTCAATTGTTACGCCAGGTCCCCTCTCCTAAGGCAATCCATCAATAGGCATCGGGTCTATTGTCAACGGGACCGGGGCAGCATCCTCTAGTTCCCCGTCTAGGGCAGCGTCTTCTCCACCATATGCCCCTGGGACTGTGGCCGCACCACCAAGACCAGAGAGCCACCTTTCCTAAGGATAGGGTCGGGAGCAACCCCATCATGGGGTACCCAAACCCTCGTCCGCCTCCGAGTCCAACCTCGACGAACAAACGTGGAAGAGGTCCCCACCATTGTCCTCCACTCCCCATATCGGTTGCGAATCAGGTATTGACGACGAGTCCTTACCCCCGTGGTCGTGGTGTACGCCGCGCACACCGTCACCTCCATAGTTCTACCCACCCCCGGGGTTTCTGGCGAGGGCCGAGACCTAGAACTTGCGTCACCCATACCAGGCACAACAGAGGAAGGTCGTGGTGAACCCGGGACGACGGGTGATAGTTCGGACCCAGTGGAACCAGCCCATAGCGTGGAGCGGAAGGTAGCCGATTCTGTCATATCTGGTCATTCCACCCGTAATCACGCTGTAGAGAAGCCGGTATACACATTCGAGCAGGGTCCATGGCTGATAGCCAGGAAGGCTGAATCGAATCCGGTGAGAGCACCATAGAGGCAGAGGAGGAAGAGATAAGGAAGGATGAGGAATACGATTGGTATAAAACCCCGCGTTGGACGTGGTCTGCGAGGGTTCTGACCAGATAGGACAAAGGGTCACGGGGATAGCAAAACCATCAGGACCCGCACCAGGTGGCGCAACAAAAGGCGGTAGAGCAGCGGCGGAGACGAGGGAAAGCTCCATAACTTCTAGGGCTAGGGCTACGGCGAGGCTCTCAAGGACAAGAGAGAAAGAATTTAACTTTAGAGAGAATAATATTATTAATTAATATTGTAATTTGTAAAACAACTTTACAAATTGATTTGGAAGGCGCGCGTGAAAGAGTGACAAAAGTAGTTAGTTCCCAACTGGTTCAAGCGTTTGCTATATATAACGTATCCATTTCCCTTTGCCATCTTCATCTCCTCTGTCCATTCTTTCTCGGGACCCAAACCCAAACATGACAATTTCTCAGTCCAAGGATGTGCCCAACGCTCTTGAAGATTTAGAACAGCCATTCATGACCCAAATCAATTCCTCTGAACATCACACTGCTGGATCCATAAAGATGGTTCTCCTTAGCACATTCGTCTCCGTTTGTGGCTCTTTCGAGTTCGGATCCTGCGTAAGTCAAATTCAATCTCTTCTCTTTGCTTCAATTAAGGTCATGATGAGCTGATAGTTGTTGTTTTGGCAGGTTGGCTATTCAGCTCCCACTCAATCTGCTATCCGTGAAGATCTTAATCTCTCTCTACCTCAGGTCTGTGTGATTTTGTTCTTCATCTTACTCTCTGTCACTCGACTTTTCATTAATAATATTGTTTATGGACTAACCCGTCTACCATTCTGTACTACTCTCTGTAATTCGACTTTTCATTAATAATATTGTTTATGGACTAACCCGTCTAACATTCTGTACTAAATATGTAGTACTCGATGTTTGGTTCAATACTGACAATAGGAGCAATGCTTGGTGCTGCTACCAGTGGCAGAATCGCAGACTTCCTTGGCCGAAAGGGGGTACTACAATCAACCCTTGTTATGATTCATAATTATGTAAATGATTCTTATAATTGCTGTTGTTCTTGATTGATTAGGCCATGAGGGTGTCAGCTGGTTTCTGCATCGCGGGATGGCTCGCTGTCTACATGGCTATGGTACATGCTCGCTCCATAAACAAATTTACAAACCATTTTGTTCTTCATGTCTTTTCTTGATTCAGGAAGCTTTGTCACTTGACATTGGGAGGTTCTTCACTGGATTCGGGATCGGTGTTTTCTCTTATGTGGTAACTATACATTAATTCTTGCATAATCGTCGATTTGTACTACTAGTCTAGTAGCTTTTAGTTGATTGAGTGTGGGTGTTATGTAAACAGGTGCCTATATATATAGCTGAAATAGCTCCCAAGAACCTCCGAGGAGGGCTTACTACGCTGAATCAGGTAATAAAATGTTCCTTTTGTTAGTGAAAATGAAGGTATGAACATGAACAATGGACCCTTTTTGGTTGTGAAGCTCATGATTGTTATTGGAGCATCCACGGCGTTCCTGATGGGAACTGTTGTATCCTGGAGAACTCTAGCTCTGACCGGACTGGCTCCCTGCATTGTGCTGCTGGTGGGCTTGTGTTTTGTCCCCGAGTCCCCAAGATGGCTGGTAAGGAAGGGCATGATCATCATCCCTACAATATGTAGCTACCGCCATTCCAACGCTTGAGATTTCGATCCTTGCAGGCAAAGGTAGGGCTCGACAAGGAGTTTCTAGTTGCACTTGGAAGACTTCGTGGAAAAGATGCCAATGTCTGTGCTGAAGCTGCTGAAATTCAAGTACTAATCTTTAACCAAACCTTATCAGTTCAATTCTGCTTACCAAAGAATCTGCAACTAAGTGATTGTTTCCATTTCTTTTCTTACAGGACAACATTGGAGTTCTTCAATCGCTTCCCAAAGCTACACTGATGGACTTGTTTCATAAAACTTACATTCGTTCTGTGATTGTAAGCAACTTTCTCAGTCACATACCAAAAAGGGTTAGTCTGTTTTTTTTGGTGGTTAACACATTGAGTTATTGTATAGATCGGGGTAGGGTTAATGGTGTTTCAACAATTTGGGGGAATAAACGGGATTGGTTTCTACGCGAGCGAGACATTTGTTTCAGCGGGTAAGTGTACACCAGGACTGCTTTATCTATTAGATTCTGTTGTTGCTTGCATTCTTGTTGAAACTTTATAGTTTGTTCTTTGTGTATCTGCAGGACTTTCTTCAGGTAAATTGGGAACCATAGCTTATGCTTGCATTCAGGTTCCCATAACTGTGGTTGGAGCAATCTTGATGGATAAATCCGGAAGGAGACCACTTATAATGGTAGGTTGTGCAAAACTTGAGAAACCTCGTCGTTAATATGCTTGCTTATTGATCAGTGAAAACAATGTTGCATCTCAAGGTTTCAGCAAGCGGCACGTTTCTTGGGTGCATCTTAGCAGGGACTTCTTTCTTTCTTAAGGTAAGTTTGCTTAGAAAAGTTATATGAACCTTGTCCTTTCGGGCGTTACAACTTGACGTGAATATCTGATCTCATCTTCATCAGGAGAACAACTTGCTGCTCCACTGGGTGCCCATATTGGCTGTTTCTGGAGTACTGGTATGTATGCATGTTGTATCAATTTTTGTAAGTGTTGAATTGAACACTTAATGTATGTTGTGAAACCAGATATATGTATCAGCCTTCTCAATTGGGCTGGGAGCAGTTCCTTGGGTGATCATGTCTGAGGTAAGTTTAACAACCTTAGGAATCGAAAACACGGGATCGGAACATTAGTCAAGGCTTAATCCATTTGGTGGATTTGCAGATATTCCCGATAAACGTGAAAGGAGCTGCAGGGAGCTTGGTGGTGTTGGTGAATTGGTTGGGTGCTTGGGCTGTTTCTTACACTTTCAACTTCCTCATGAGTTGGAGTTCCTCAGGTGAATTACTATGACTCAGGATAAGAAACAATTGTTTATGACTGACTTTGTTGTTATTGATGTTTGGGAAAACTCCAGAAAATGACTATTATTTGATTTTATAGTACAGGTTAGATCTCTTTTGTCGTCCAAAAAAATGGTCTGACAAATATATTATCAAAAACCATAATTTTCTGTCCTTTGGCAGAATATTCTGTGTTTTGGACAGAATATTCGGTGTTGTTAGACGGAAAATTATGGTTTTTGCTAATATGTTTGTCGGACCATGTTTTTTGGACGACAAGAAAGTCAATAGTTATGACATGTACTACAAAGTTAAATAATAGTCGTTTTCTGGAGTTTCCGTTATGTTTATGGAGTGATTTGGTAAGAGGGTTTGGTGTTTATTTTGCAGGCACATTCTTCATATACTCTGCATTCTCTGTGATGACCATTGTATTTGTGGCTAAGTTGGTGCCAGAGACCAAGGGTAAGACTTTGGAACAGATTCAGGCATGCATCAATTCTTAACAAGACCGAATTTGAGATTTTTGAAACTAAAGAGAACCAGATCCGACTCCAATTCGAAACACACAAACACATTGATTCAAGTCATACCTCTCTGGCCGTCACAATCTATTGACCATTCATATTGGATAAAAAAAAAGAACTCAGTCCAGTTTGAGTTTTATAGGTTCTATCTAAATTTTATAAATTGTGTGACTTTACACCATTAGGGACAATTACTACATTTATGTATTCTTATTCTTTTGTGGGAGAAAGATGTTCACAGTCAAATAATAAATTATCTATATTGTTCTGAAAATGCTTTTAAATATTCTTTTATCGGGTGAAAAATGTCATGGACAATTTCATTTACAAATAATATCTGACAAGACAAGCGCGGAAGTGAATACCAAGTTGGAGTTAAAAGGAGAAATTCTGGAATCAAATGTTTTAGTATAAGTCAATCTTATAAGAGTGCAAATTTGAATAATAGTTGAGGGTAATTTCATCATTTTACAAAAAAAAAAAACTAACAGACATGAATGGAAGGAGGATGTTGTTACTGAGTGTTAGTTCGAGGTAGGTTTTCGTTATGAAAAAACTTTGGGGTATTTATTCATTAAAGGAGTATAGTACGGGGTAGGTGAGCGTAATTAACCTACAAAACTATTCTCAGACAAAGATTACTCTATGAGATAGAGATTCGAATTGCATTGAAAAATCAATCGAAAATATGAAAGTGGTTAAAATGTGTATGTTACGGTGGATGGGTAGGTGCATAGAGATGGATAAAGTCCGAAACGAGGTATTTTGTATCAAAGTACTAATTGTGCATATTGACGAAAAGATGCTGGAACACCGGTTATGATTGTTCAATCAAGGGTACTATACGCCTATCAATGTAGTTGTTATTGGTGGACATAAAAGAGTTTCGACAAAGTGAGAATGATCAATTTGACGCTCAGTTATCTGTCGGATCAGCTCATCCTAGAACTATGGAAAGTTAAGTTTAGTTTCTAGGAAGTGAGGCCTTTCCAATAAGAAATTATGAGGTCTAAACGGACAAGAGATGAATGGGAAATTGTAAGGGTAAATTACAAATACCTAGCCCTAACTTGTCACGTTTAACTGATACCTCCTCTCATGTTTTTTTTAACTGATACCTACTTAGATGTTTAGTTATATAACAAATAGCCCAAACCGTCAACTAAAATGACGAAAATAGCCTCAACTACACTTCAATAATTATTTAAAAAATCACTTTTGTTATATATATAGGTATATACTTATTAAATCACTTTAGTTTTATTTCAAAAATCAATTTATTTTTATTTTTAAAAATTATTTAAAAATCACCGAGGGCATTTTCGTCATTTTAGCTGAAGGCTTGGGCTATTTGTTATATAACTAAACAACTGAGTAGGTATCAGTTAGAAAAAAAATGAGGGTAGGTATCAGTTAAACGTGACAAGGTAAGGGTAGGTATTTGTAATTTACCCAAATTGTAACTCAAAAATCACCTATTGAACTTGATTTTTGAAAAAAATACAAGTGACAAATGGAAGATCAGAGCTATCGCTTTCTTCATATTCAGTGCCACTTCTCATACACAGTTTCGCTTTCGTTGACATTGTCGTCGTATCTTGGGAGACTTGTTCAGATGAGGCAAACAAACCAGTTCTCTCTTTGATTATCGCGTGAGGTTACTGAATCTAATATACTATATATTTGCGATTTTTTACTCTATCTAATTTTATTTTCATTAATAATAATTGTTTCAGTTTAGTTCTTCTCTACTATTTATGGACTAACCGGTCTAACAACTAAGCCTATTAACGAAAAGATACAAAAACACCAGTTACGATGGCTAGGTCAAAGCAATCTAAACTTATCGAGACATGAGTACGAAAGGTGGAGGACATGAATTATGGAGTGTTTAAGAGAGCACAAAGTCAACAAAACAAAATGTGAGCATAACTTTTTCATAATGTTTTTAAATGTTATGGGTAATACCAAAAATTTAGTAATCAATCACATCCATAACCAAAAAGCATTAATACAAGTGGCACAATATGATATACCATGATTCCTACTATTTACCCTAATCGATGATGGGTCAGTAGTTATAATCTCATGATTACATAAGTCCATACTAAATAAGATATTATTTATGTCCAAATTGACATATATGTTCCGAATCAATTAATATTCAATATTATATGGTTTCAGTTGCCGCTAAACGGACAAGACCTTTATTATGAAGTTATACTAAGGTTCTAAGTTACATACATACAATGAAATATAAAAATTTAATCCCAAGACCTTAAGCCCGATTCATGTAATTAGACCAATTGTAGATAATATTAGGGTTTTGTGTCCTAGGATGAATCCGCATTGACATATGACAAACGTCTTATGAGTTAGTTGGCAAACATTTTATTATCATTAAGTTGTATTGTTAGGAAAACCATGAATGAGTTACTTTTATGAGGTATTAGGGAACATTTCCCTAATAGTATAACCCTCATAAGGAAAAAGAGTTAATACATTCATTCGTCCCTAGACTAATCCAATAGTTAGATCTAGGGTGACTTTTGACGAGAGGATCACGTTTTGCTGATCATGCATATAGGGATATGAGTTAAACTCACGAATGTCGTAGAGTTTGACATTTGGACAACCCACCTAGAGAGTACTTCATAGAACTAAGACATAAGTACATTTCAACTACCCGCATAATCCTTAGTCCTACAACCATGACATCTCCATATGATCTACATGATGGGTTTTCATGTTTTAAGCTGACAAAACGCTTATCCTAACAGATAGTTATAAAGGTTGTGTTTAGACATGAATACACACCAGTAAGACATATGAGTGATGGTCATAGGGACTTGTCACTTGTGGTTACACAAGTCAGATGTAATTATAACGACCGCTCTTTTTTTTAATAAAAGATTGGGAATTTCATTATACGTGAGAGGAGTACAATGAATGGCAGAAATGTATCCGATACAGATCATTCTGCAAAAACCAAAACAATAAAGGAAATGAAACAGAAGCTTGCTGAAACAACAAAGACAAGCAAAACTGGAAAAGTATACAAGCATGCTATAAACGCAAGAAACAAGAAAAACTCAAGACCAGTAGTGCAAAGGGTTCCTTTTCCAATCCACGAACGATATTCCAGTATGCAGCAACCCTACTGTCCTGAGTAGACTTAAAGATAAACTCTACAGCTTCAAAAAAGTGACATCAACGGACTCCAAAACATTAGAGAAGATCATGGCATTTCTCCTTAACCATAATAACCAGAAAGCAACGTAAGCAACCCTCAGCCAATTTAACCAACATCTTCTTGGCCACAAACTCTTCCAAGTAAGAAGAATCGAAACTGTGGTATTAGAATGGACGAAAACAACATCCCACCAGCAATAAATTTTCATCCAAAACTCCCAGGAAAAAATACAATGAAGAAATAAATGATATGCATCCTCAAAGACTAATTTGCAAGATTTACAGAGCATTGTCAGATAAAGATATAAGAACACCTCTGCTTTCCAAGAAAACCATGGACGGGATAGCCTTATTAACAATCAGCCACATTAACATTGCACTACTTTGCGGGCCAACCCTTTAACCAAAGAAACCCATACTAAGGAGGGGCTATAAAATCAGGTACTTCCACTAAAGTATACACAAAACCAAAATTAAAAACAGAACATGATGGTATGAGGATTGTAATAGAAGCATGACCATGCGTGTCATTCGTCACCTACATTCATCACTCACAATCAAGAGAACATGTTAAGACTGAATTAGAAAGGATGACGGTTCTATGCCTTTATTCAGTTGTTACAATCGCTAAATGACAAGAGGATAAGACTACACAATGTAACATGATTTGACAAAGTATTAGTCATTAATTCTATGACTTGGATTATCATGGGCCTTAATAGAGAGTATCCAATGACATGTGCATGGAACAATTGTTTCATTTCTCTACCCAACGTCATATGAATCCTAAAGGGTCACATAAAGAAAAAGATCACAATGAAATGAACAAAATATGTTATCGATTAAATAAATAGATGAGACATTATATATTGATATAATACATATTTTATTTAATTCTGCACTCACAATACAAGACCAATATTTGTATTTTATTATTAGGGTTAATTCCATTTCACTACTCTAAAGGTTTCGGATTCCATTTCCACAATCCTAGAACTATTTTTTCTTACATCGCTACCCTAACATTGAGTTTGTATCATTTTAGTACCTAACATTAACTTTCCATCCATTTTTGGACGGAAAATGGTCATGTGCGAAGCACATGACTATACTTTTTCTAAAAATGACAAAATTTCCTTTTCTTATGTTAAAACCCTAAATCCCCTTATTCTTTTTCATTTCTTCTCTACTTTTTTCTCCACCATTTGCAGCTGAGCTCCTCAAACCCCCGTCGGCCACTACCTTAATTTCCATGGTCGGAGAACTTGAAGGTGGATTTACACGGCATAAGGTGGCTCCTATGGGACACCCCATGGTTCCCCAATGGCCTCAATGAGACCAACAAGGCTGCTTGGCAGGCCTCACATCCTCCCCAGCTGGGTAAGAATCCTTGGAAATATTGGCTGGCCAATACCATCATGTAAGGGATTTCCAGCATCACCAACCCTGATAGAGTGTTGTTGGTAATTACTCCTTCCATCTCTAGATCCCTGCTCCTGACCATGAATCGGTGGTGGTCCCCCACCTGGTTTCGAATCCGAAAGGTGGTCGCATATTAGGACGTATATCCACCACAATCCAGATCTAGAACAACATAGTTCGCGCCCCAAGTGCCTCTCGACTGTCTCACGCCTCTCGATCGACTTCGAACTATTCCTCTATCACAATTTCCTAGCTGTGGAGCGGTCTCCATATGGGAAAGCCCAATAGGTGGGGGCGACGGTCGTGATGAAGGTTTCCAATCAGGATATGTTCCCCTGATCGGATATGGTTACCCCTCGTAGGTCTCGTATGATGGATCAGACTGGGCTTGTCCCGAGGTCCTCCTCGAGGGTATTGCATCACTGGATCAGTTGTCCAGGACCACCTAGGTAGGTGACCACGTCCCTGCATGGGTACGGTAGACGATAGCCATTGGAGGGTCGGCCATATTTAATCCGTGTCGGGATGTCTCGGGAGTAGCGCTAGTGCACGAGGAGCGGTCATGGGAAGGAGATTCCATGTTGTTGGACACGTCATACCAATAGGGAGGTGTCATGAGAGAAAAATTTTCCTATTTAGTTTGACGTTTTTGTCTTGTTTGTGCCTGGTTTTTATACTTTTAGCTTCATAAAATAATTGCGCAACCTCGTTCGTAGTTGATATGTCCAAGTGTTCCAGATTATATTCATGATTGGTTTTTTTTGTACGCCACAAAAAAAAGAAAATTATTAGTGCAAGAACACGTGGGGGAATACATCAGACCAGGACACGTCGCCCAATCAGTTGCACCGTATCAGCATACCTTAGTTATTGACTGCGCACCCACGTGAGCTCGCCAACATCTGATTCACGTTCTGGTGTTGCGCGATTCTTACACATACCATACTCCCGCTCCATCCCAGTCGTATATCCTGCTGACCCGCGCGAGTGGACTCAATCTAGTGGCCAGATCTCCCGGTTGAATGGTCCAGCTCCAACTTCCGCCCACACTAGATCAAGTTCGGCAGTGCGCACACCTTAGTTCCTATCCTCCCCAGCTCGCGTGAATGAACAACAACTACTCTATTTTTTGCTTATATATACATTACTTTGGACATTTTTGAGGAGATACATCAGATTTTTTTGGTATCAAATTAATTTTAAGTTTTGTTTTCCTCTCTCTCTTGTTCTTCATTTGTTCTTGAGTGTTCTTCATCTTGGAGAGTAAATCTACCACCAAAGGCCATAACTAAGACGATCCAATGAGGTTTCAAGCATCCACGAGCCTTCCACCATCTCCGACTTCTCCATTTTCATGTGTTGAAGCTTTGGAGAGTTAGAGATTGAGGGTTTGCAAGCTAGAGGAGTTTTCGATTAGGTTTCTCAACCCAATCTCGGTTCTAATATATTCTTCTATATTTTGTTGTAAAGCTCGTTTTTTTTGGATGCTTGAGTAGGATTTGGATTCCATGACCTTGGATTCGAATCTTTGGTCATGGATGTTGTGTAAATGTTGATTTCCTTTAAATTGATGTATGAGTTTATGGTTAATTTGAGTTTGGTGATGTTTTTGGCATGATTTGGGGTTTTTTGAGCTTAATTAGCATCCAATTGCTTGTATGGGTATTCATCTATATTTAAGCTACTCGATGTTTATACATGATTTTCTTGCTTTGTGTTCGATTTGTCATGTTTTTAACCCGATTTCATGTGCTAGCTATTTCGTCTCTTGGATGTATTTCAAGTTCTAGTCTAGAGTTCCTAAAAATGCAAACTTTAGCCATTTAGTGAACTTATCTAGGACTTCCGACATGTTTATTTCTTGATTTCCTATTGACTAGATATGAATATGCTAGGTTGTGTTTTCTCGATGCACTTGTGTGTTTCAAGTCGACTGAAAAATTTGGGGATTTTCCCTAGTTGTTGTGTGCTCTATGTAGATCGATGTTTGGAGCGATCCATGATTCGATCTAGTGTCAGACGAGATTTCATGTTTATAGATTTTTCTTATGCTTGTGTATTACCAGAATATCGTTGATTCGATGTTCTATGTAGTTCGACTCGAGTACCGAAACCATCTCGTGCGGTGGTGTTCAGTTTTCGAGAATTGAAGTAGGCGTATCCAAGTAGATTCGTTTATTGATTTAGGGTTTACTTACGCTTGTGTATTATCAGAGCTTCGCGATTCTTTGCTCTATTTAGTTCTTCTTGATGATCGATTTATTCGGTCGTCAGGTTGATTGAACTATGTGTAGCTAAGTAGATGCGACAATTCATTTAGAGTCTTCTCATGCTTGTGTAGTACCAGAGTATCGTTATTCGATACTATATATAGTTCTACTTGATTTTCGATCTTCGTCTTGTTGATGGCATTCGGGAATTAGGAAGTGAACTAGGCGTAGCTAAGTCAATTCAGAAAGTGGTGTAGCTATCTCTACTTGTAGTAGTTGGTAGCGAGAGTGACATGCATTCGTTGTCATTATCTCTCGTTCGAGGATTGATCGAGCTTCGCACAAGATCATAGAACTACATCTTATTTTATTTTTTTCCGACGATTGGTAGTTTGCATATCGGTCTGAGTAATGGTCTTGTGCCCTCTCCCCATGACTAGTGTGCGGTTGATTTCATGATACCACATACGTAGGAACTTAAGTGTTCTAAGACCATAACAAAAGCATTATTTGATTTCACCCTCATTAACCAAACCATCCGTTAATTGGAAGCCATGTTTACTTGTACCCGTGACCGACTCCTTGTGTGAATCAATGTTATGTGTCTTAGGTTGTAACGTGTATATAGTTTTTACTTATATTTAAACATTAAAACAACCATTTACTTTTCATGTCCTTTATTTTCCGTTTCCGGGATGTGGAAGTGACAGCCCACGTCCCCAAGTTTTAGAAAAATACTAATGAGCCTCTACTCCCTATGGGATCGACCGATACTTAACCGTCACATATATTGCTTGATGATCAAGTCCTAATGCACGTTAAAACAGGGTTTTGACGCATAGTCATCCCCACTCATTAAGATGGCACCGTTGTCAGGGATTAACAGGCGTCATTAGTATTTTGCACCTTTTTAGCTAGCTTAATTACCTTTGTGATATCTCATGTTTGCTTTCCTCTCTTGTAGGTGGATGAAAGAGTTGAATCGTTGAAATATGGAGCAGACTTCTCACCTAGAGAATTCATGAAGGCAACCTCTTCATTCGCTTGGCTTATAACAAGGAGAATCCCCGTGCTTCTCAATCGAAGTCCAGTTGTAGCATCTACATTAAAAGGGTCGGTATTCATAATCCCTTAAAACTAACGCATATGATAGCTACTTTAAACTAAATGATGCATGTTGGGATTTATCGTGTTGTAGAGATATAGGATCTTGTTTGAGCATTTATGTGCATCATTTATATGTGGACTCTTGAGAATGCATGCCACCTTATCCAGTAACTAAGTGTGGGGGATGGGATTGATTATAAGCGTAAAGGGCAGATAAGTTGTTGAGTCTTGCATGTAGAGTTAAAAGGCATATTTTGTTATGAGTCTTGTTTTGTGTGTAAACCTTGGGTAAGTAATTTTGGCCAATATGAGTAAGCCGGGAGTAGATTTCTTTTTATCATTTACGGTTTTGAGGAATGAATGGAGGATTTACTGTTGGTACTGTTAAGAAGCTGTATATTATGTTTATGTTTATCGCTTTATTCGGGTACGAAATGATTATGAGATGCTAGATTATGACGAACTTTTCAATTCTCTTTATCATCACCAGCATGATTCTATACTGGTTTTTTCCTATAGCGGGTTTAATTAGGAGACACTAGAATTATTTCACTTGTGACATTGAGAAAGTGTTGAGTTCACATGTGTCACGCCCCAATTTCAGTAAACCGAACTCGGGACGCGAACGTTTTAAAAACATAAAAACACTTGAAACCTGTTTTCATTAACTCACTTTAAAATACCAGTTTAGTTCAACAGAATAATATTTACAACTTAAAATACGTCCCAACACGTGGACAAAAGTACAAGGTATCCGTCACTAGACTCAAAAGACAAAACCCGGACTCCGCTCCTAGCTCCACAAGCTTCGAGAGCTCACCTAGTCCGTCCCACGAACAGTACCTGTAGGAAAAGCAGCTAGGGGTGAGCGTTCGCTCACCACCACGGATAACAGAGTGACTACCGCATAATTAGCAGACAAAGCAAGTAACACCAACAACAACTCAACACCGGGGAACACCATCCCCAACCCAAGTACTCTAACTGAACATACACCCACTGTTGCCTTCCCAGACCAACTCGACACCCTGACACGTAAAGTAGACCCGACACCACCATTGACGACCTCTTCCAAGGACTCAAAAGAAAGTTACGCAACACCAAACAGCATCACAAGGGATCACACCCCAAACAGGATCATAAAGGATCTCACACCAAACAAGATCACAAAGGATCGCAAACCAGCCGCCAAGAATGCTCACGCCCTCCCGGGACTCTAACCCGGTTAGGCCAACCCAAGAATGCTGCAACTTACCGAGACTCTAACTCGTAAGCCAGTCGGAAAATGCTTGCACTTACCGAGACTCTAACTCGTAAGCCAGCCAAAGAATGCGTGCAACTTACCGAGATTCTAACTCGTAAGCCAGCCAAAGTATGCTCACAAACCCAAACCACACACGCGCGGCCAGGACCCCTTTATTGGCGGGCGGGCCCCCTACCCCGTCTGAACATGCAGACGCGTGTGCTCGTGGACCCCCGTTTCATGAAGCGGGCCCCCAACCTCAAGTAACCACAAACACAATCACAATCACAAGCAAGTTCAACAACCAGTAACAACACATAATCAACACTCACAGGCACTCATGGCCACCAAGACACCAACAGTAAAACTCGGACTCAACAGCCCCACAGGCACTCACGGCCTCCCAAGACACACCAACCGTAAGACACGGACTCAACAGCCCCACAGGCACTCACGGCCTCCCAAGACACACCAACAGTAAAACACGGACTCAACAGCCCCACAGGCACTCACGGCCTCCCAAGACACACCAACCGTAAGACACGGACTCAACAGCCCAACATGCACTCACGGCCTCCCAAGACACACCAACAGTAAAACACGGACTCAACAGCCCCACATGCACTCACGGCCTCCCAAGACACCAACCATAAAACAGGCTTGCAACTTACCAAGACTCTAACTCGTAAGCCAGCTAAAGAAAGCTTGCAACCCCCCCCCCCCTAGACTCTAACTCGGTCAGGCCAGCCAAAGACACCAACCTTAGTACACGGCTCTCAAGACCGCCCAAACACCAAAGGTAAAGACACGGGTTCAACAACCCCACGGGCACTCATGGCCACCCAAACTCAACAATGAAACACGCTTGCAACTTACCGAGACTCTAACTCGTAAGCCAGCTAAAACACCAACAGTAAAGATACGGGTTCAACAACCCCACGGGCACTCATGGCCACCCAAAACTCAACAATAAAACACGCTCGCAACTTACCGAGACTCTAACTCGTAAGCCAGCTAAAACACCAACAATAAAGTACGGGCTCTCATGGCCACCCAAACACGAATAACAACACGGGCTCTCATGGCCACCCAAGACTCAACAATAATAAATACGGGCTCTCAAGGCCACCCAAAACTCGATAATAAAACACGGGCTCTCAAGGCCACCCAAGACACCAAATAAACAATCAACCTCCGGCTTAACCAAAGCCTCCAACAGTCCTAATATCAACAGTTTCTCAATCAACCTCCGGGCATGATCATATGCCTCCAGTACTCCTAATACTAACAGTTTCACAATCAACCTTCGGGCATGGTCATATGCCTCCAGTAATTCTAATAACGCTAAGTTCTCTGCTCCTACGACACTACTAAGTGTCACATGCTTTTCTCATAAACGCTACAATCCCGTATCATGCTTTTCTAATAATTGTTACGATCCCAAATCATGCTTTTATAATATTTAAATAAACCTACTCAACCCACGACACCCTGGTGTCACATGCAATTCTACTGTTAACTTTCCCCAGTCAGGGCCGAGATCCGGCTACTTTTCCCTACCTCGTGCGTGTTCTCCCAAAAGCCAACCACGAGCTCCGGTGATGATCTCAGTCACTCACCCAGCTTTCCCTTGCCTCGGTCCGTGGCACGATCTAAAAGAACACAATTTAAAGGCACTTAACAACTTGCAGGAATAAACTGAAAATCATTAAACTCGATGCCCAAACTTAACCACGACAATGTCGATCACTCCCAAACTTCCCAATTACTCGACATTGTCGATAAGAGACCCGTCAAGGCCCGATTCGCCCGACATGGCGAAGCTGCCCGGGTTTAGTAAATGCCCTTCCGAGGCTCAGAAAAGTTCCCGTTTTCGTTTCTACGGTCTTAGAATAATTCAAGGGTCCCAATGTACTTGACCGAATTTAATTCCGACTTCCGAGTCAATTAATTAACGTTTAAAGTTTCTAAAACCCGTTAATTACAACTTTTCCAATTTAATTCCAAATTTCGATTCGATTAAGGATAAATGGTCCGGGGAACGTTTTAAACCACCCGAACAATAAAACCCGAGCACCCGAGCACGTGGGACCCACCCAACCTCCTTGGCCGAGAGCCCTAGGGTTTGAGGGGAGGGGCTCGGCCACCATGTGGTGGCTGGTGCCAGCTCCGGCCAGCCACCACCCACGGTGGCCGGAGCTCCTCCCGAGTCTTCGGTCACCGGAAAACGTGAAATTAAACCCCCAAACACCTCTAAAACGTCTCCAACACCTCCCCAACCTCCACACAACCCTAAATCATTCATTTTAACAAAACCCTAGCTTTCCAAAATAATCAAAACGAGAATCGGTTTGGGTATTACCGTAGAGGAGGATGAGCGGAACGGGATTGCTCCTTGCTTTAAGACGATCCAAGGGCTTGATTTCTCCCAAAATCCTAGCTCCTTCACCTTCTCTCTTCTTCTTCTTCTCCTTCTCTCTCTAAACTCTCTCTTCTAATTTCTACAACAACTAACTCTATTTTGTTTTTCCTTTTCCTTTTTTTGTATATGTGGCCGGCCACTTAATGCCCCACACCACAAGTTTTCCCCCCAAAACTAACACCACCACTTGGTTGACAAGTGGCAAGGTGGGCCCCACACCTTTTGGAAAATATCTACTTGATATTTTCCAATCAGTTTCGCGAAAAACGGACGTTTCGGGCCCCGAACGGGCACTTTTCCCAAGAAACTACGAAACTTGACGGGCTATAAGGAAACGGCTCAACTAAGACCGCTGCGACGACGGCTAAGCTTTTCGGATCCAAAACGGTCCTCGAATGGAACAAAACGTCGCTCGGTTGACTTTTCCAGCGAAAAGTCAACATTTCCCAAATTGATCAGAAAGTTGCCCTGAGTCCCCCGGAACTCACTTTGGTCAATAGCGGGGTCAACTTAAGTCCGGTATGACACTCGGGGTCATTTTAGGTTCACTTAACTGTCAGTCTTAAAATTTTTAAATTTTCCTGTTTTTCGCAGGTTTGACTGGCGTTGACCGGGAGTGGTTATTACTGTTGGGTCTCGAGGTAGGGTTGGAGATGAACCAACTCGCAGCGGAAAATCAATGAAAACCAAGAGACGATTAAACCATGAAACAACTAACAAAGAATGGATTCACAAGAGAAAAATTCAGCACTATTTCTTACCAAAACAAGAACACCGGTTAACGAATGATTGGCTTGAGTCTCCAAGACGCCTACGTATCCACATGGAAATAAAAGCCACGTAGTTCTTCTCTTTGAGGACTCAAAAACACAAAAATGGAGGTGGAAACTAGCCAAACCCGAAATGGCCATGGAAGAGGGAGACAAAATGTGTTTCCTATTTTTTTTTCTTGTGTTTGTTATGTTGAAAAAAAGATGACTTAAACATAACAAAACCCATACTTGTCCAACTAAAGGGATGGGACAAGTATGGTGTCAAGTAAGGTGTAAATAGGACAAAGTATGGCAAGACAAGATTGGGTTAGGTGGTGAATCACCAACACCTTAATCCTTGTCTTGCTTACTTAGTACTAATTAATCAAGACTTGATTAATTAGTTCCATGGGCCTTGGTTGCATGGGCCTTTCATGGGCCTCTTGGAACATGGCCCGTGGCCATTTCCAACGAGGTCCCGTGATTCGCTCATCGCCTCCAAGCCTTCCATACCGGAAATGTCCAACATTATCCGACGCGATCAATCCCAAGACTCCAAGCCTTGTCTCGATCCGTAAAGTCCTATTCACTTACGGGCACATGACCCAAAACCCAGTTTTGGTCATGTCCCGAGACAACTCCCTTTTGGCCATTCTCCATAAATGTGTCAATGAGTTTCATCCTCCGGTGTGACCCTTAGGTTTATGCATGTCAATAGATCAACGTAAAATCCCATTTTACTTGATCCTATTTAAGTGGCAACTAACGAGACTTTAGTATTGCCTGACACTGCATAGCGAATCGACCCTGTCGATTCTAACCTTCCCGTCGTCCCTGTCATTATCCTTTTATCTCCGATATCCTGATTGAGATAAGGCATAGAGCCGTCATCCTTATTATTCTCAATCACTGTTCCTTGATATGTGAGATGACTGAAGATATGATTCCCAGTATCATGTGCATGGCCATGCTATTCTTTCAGTCACTCTCGATCAAGCGGTCGAGAACCGATATCTTTCCCATACCTCAGTATGAGGGATAAATCCCTTAGCCTCCTTTCGTGTCACTCATGTAGCCCGTCCCCAAGCCAATCCTGGCCGTTATGGAAGCCCTGTTACGGACAACGTTAGGCTCAGGTCAAACTCAGTTGTTGACTACATAGCGATCACAAAGACTCCTTGGTCTAAGGATACATGACAAGCTACAACACTGAATATGTTCATGACTTAATCTATGGCACATATTCAGGGCGGGTCGTCCAATATCATGTCCCACATGATATCTATGATCAGACTCCGGAATCCCATTCCAATGACTAACAGAACGTAAGGCATAAAGAGCCATCTTTCATACTAGTCGCTTCTAGTGAAGCTTTGTTGACTAGGGACCCATCGAGTGTGATCTATCTCGATCTATGGTTCTATTCACATTGTGGGCATAGATCAGAGCACGCATCGATATATTACTCCAACACATAAGTAATATAAAGCCGCTTTAATTTTATTGCTAACGATGATATATACATTTGGACATTTAGGATTGAACTACAAGCACTAAGACTAACAATCTCCCACTTGCCCTAGTTCCAATCTAAACTCCAATATGTCCCCATCGACTTTACATGTCTAACATGTTTAGGCAGCGACACTGCCTTAGTCAAAGGGTTGGCTATGTTATCATCTGTTGCAATATAGGTTATCTTCACGTCACCTCAGTTCAGTATTTATCTGATGAGGTGGATACGCCGCAGTACATGTTTGGATTTGTTATACGATCTAGGCTTTTAGCTTGCGCAATGGCCCCTGTGTTGTCGCAAGATGTATTCACCGGGCTGGATGGGTTTTTAATTACACCCAGCCCTGCCATGAATTTCCAAATCCACATAGCCTCCTTAGCTGCCTCTGCAGCATCCATGTACTTGGCCTCTGTCGTAGATTCGGCAATGATATCTTGCTTTACGCTCTCCCAGCTAAAGCTCTGCCATTCAGCGTAAACACATATCCTGATTGACTTCTAAATTCATCTGGATTTGTCTTGGAAAACTAGCGTCTACTTATCCTTCGGCGACTAGTTCAGCATCATCTTTCCCCCGGGTTAGAATGATGTCTATTGCTACAACATAAGGCTTACGAGACGTCTGGTCTCATACATGTCATGGCATATATGATCGATCCTGCCCCCAGGCGCATAGGATTTTCATCATCCTTTTCAGCTCATCAGGTGTCTTAGGACACTAAGTCTTGCTGAGATGAATGCCATGACTAGTGTGTAAGAGTTCTTTCTTTGAATCGAGCATTAAGAACCTACTCAATGCCTTGTTCACATAGGTTCCCTGACTTAAATCCAAGACCCTCTTGGTGCGATCTCTACATATCTTAATCCTTAAGATATGAGAAGCATCGCCTAAGTCCTTTATTGAAAAACACTTCCTCAACCAAGCTTTAGTCTCGTGCAAGGTTGGGATGTCGTTTTCAATGAGAACCAGAAAGGTAATCTTGCTCCCACTAGCCTTCTTATAAACGCAAGATTCATCCTCGTTCTTGATTAAGCCAAATCCAATTACAGCTTCATCAAAACGAAGGATCCAACTCCGAGAAGTTCGTTTCAATCCATAAATGGATTTCAACAACTTATAAATCTTTCCTTTATTCTTCGGATCGTCAAAACCTTTGGGCCGAGACATACAAACGTACTCAGTCAAATTTCCATTTAGGAAAGCGGTTTTGACATCCACTTGCCATATCTCGTAATTATGATACGCAGTTATGTCAAGAAGAATTTGGATCGATTTTGACCATAACCACTAAGGAGAAGGTTTCCTCATAGTCAATCCATTGGATCTGCCTATAGCCTTTCGCCACTAGTTGAGCTTTGTAGGTCAGAGGGTTGTCGTTCATGTCCATCTTCACCTTGAAGATCCATTTGCATCCGATGGTCCTCACACCATTGATGGGATCAACCGGTTCCCAGATGCGGTTGTCCGACATGGATTGCATTTCCTCCCTCATGGCTCCCAGCCATAACTCGGAGTTGGGCCCATCCACGACTTCCTGAAAGGTGGCTGGATCATCGTGATCCACCATAACTTCATTGTCACCTCCGTATACCATATCTTGGAGGTGGAAGATTGATCCTTTCAAATCGCCTTGGACCTTCCGGAATTGTTACATGAATTGGTTCTTACTCTACGACAATCTCTGGCTCCTTTCTACTGGGTTGCCAATTGGTTTAGACAGATCTGTACCATCCTGAATTTCTTCGACATGCACAGTCCTCCCAATGACGTCTTTGGAAACAAAACTCCTTTTCCATAAAGACCCCACCCCATGCGATGAACACCATGTTCTCACTGGGATTGTAGAAGTAGTATCCCCTTGTTGCTTTGGGATACCACACGAAGGTGCATATCTCAGATCTTGGTTCGAGCTTAGTCGAAACCAAATGTTTCACATAAGCCTCGCAACCACAAATCTTTAGAAAGGACAAAGCGGGCATCATCCCATATCATTTTAAAATGGTGTCCCTTCCACACCCTTCGTCGAAGCCCGATTCACTATGAATGCGGTGGTCTCTAGAGCATAATCCCAGAAAGAGATTGGGAGATCAGTCCAACTAATAATGGAACGGACCATTGTCTAACAATGTCCGATTTCTCCGTTTGGCTACACCTTTCATCTACAGTGTCCCAAGAGGAGTCCATTCCAAAAGGATCCCATTCTCTTTTAGATGATCTAATAACACTGTGGTCAAGTATGTTCCACCTCGATCCAATCGAAGTGCCTTAATACCTTTGTCGAGCTGGTTTTCTACTTTAGTCTTAAACTCTTTGAATTTATCAAAAGCTTCAGACTTATGTCTCAGCGAATAGACATAACCATATTAACTGTAATCATCAGTAAATGTGATAAAGTAGCTAAAACCCCTCCTGGCAAGTGAAGTTATTGGTCTACACACATTCGAGTGTATCAGCCCCAATAATTCACCCGCCCTTTCATTGCGATCGATAAAAGGGCACTTTAGTCATTTTGCCCATCAAACAAACCTTGCACCTATCGATCGAATGGAATTCGAATGAACCTGAAAGTCCGCACTTCTGAAGTGCTGATAGGTGCTTCTTGTTTATGCGACATAAATGACAGTGCCATAACAGAGTTAGGTTTAAATCGTTGGATTTAGACCTCTTGGTATTAACGGAATATATAGAACTTGAGGCATTGTTACCCATATCTAATATGTACAATCCTCCAACCAGGTCAGTACTGGTATAAAACATATCATTGCATAGAACATTGAAAACTCCATTTCCAATAGTAACATTATATCCTTCCTTGTCAAACACGGATACAGATATAATATTCCTACTAAAAGTAGGTATGCAATATACATTATACAGTACTAAGACAAGGCCTCTTGGCAAAGCAAGACTCATAGATCCTACAGCAGTTGCCACAACTCTGAGGTCCACTTCGTGCTTTCCAAACCTCTCCTACTTTCAGCCACCATATATAAGTGCATGTGTGAGATGCAGTCCTAGTATCTAATACCCATGAGGCTTTGGAAGTAGAGAGATGTAGCTCTATAGAGTTAATACCGGATGAAGGCACGTTCCCACCGCCCTTCCATAGATCATCCAGGTTTCCTGATGAAGGCGCAGTCCTACTGCCCTTCTTCAGATCATCCACGCTATTTGATGAAGGCGCAGTCCCACTGCCCTTCTTCAGATCAGCCGCGAACTTTCTGTAATCCCGGTTCCAATGACCAGGCTATTGGCAGTAGAAGAAGACATTCTCATGTGTCTCATCTTTCCTGCCAAGTGCGCATGGGCCCCGCCCTTGCCACTTCCAATTCACTTGCTGACCATCAGAATATCCTTGGATCCCAGATCCCTGATATATTCTTCTCAGCAATTAATGACACTTCATGTAACTCTGATATGGTCTTAGAGACAGCCTTGTCAAGGACATATTCTTTGCGTTCAGACTTGAGGACTATCCTCAATATTCTGTACCAGTCCAATTAGTTTGTCCCATTTAGTTTGACCCTGTCAAGAATGGTTTTTAATGACAAACTATTAATGTTCGCTGAATTTTCCATTTGATCTACAATAGATAAAATTCAATCAGCAAACTGAATAAATTTTATGAAGATCAAGCTTAAACACCAACAATCGATTCTATACCTTTAGAATCTAAAACCAAGATCCTTGATTCACTCGATCAAGCTGAACGAAGGCTCACCACTCAATCGAGCTATGTAGGTAGGACCCCGTCCAATCACATCCAATGTGACTCTTGGCTAGGGTATGTACTTAAGTACACGGCTTACCCTATCTGATACCCTAGCTCAACCCTAGCTGAGAATCGTAGTCGGGTACACCAATTTTCAACTATGACCCTCCACTATGTAGGTGCTCCGCTAAGACGCACGACACCCACATATGTCGTCCAAACCTACTACCCCTCTTTCCCATGAACAAGAATTTAAAACATGTTATCAAACAATTTAGCAAAACAACATGCCAAAAAAAATGAAACTTTCAAGCAAAACCGAAACTTTGAACACCGTCTTGTGAATCCCGAAGGTAGCACGGCTCTGATACCGCTGTTGGGTCTCGAGGTAGGGTTGGAGATGAACCAACTCGCAGCGGAAAATCAATGAAAACCAAGAGACGATTAAACCATGAAACAACTAACAAAGAATGGATTCACAAGAGAAAAATTCAGCACTATTTCTTACCAAAACAAGAACACCGGTTAACGAATGATTGGCTTGAGTCTCCAAGACGCCTACGTATTCACATGGGAATCAAAGCCACGTAGTTCTTCTCTTTGAGGACTCAAGAACACAAAAATGGAGGTGGAAACTAGCCAAACCCGAAATGGCCATGGAAGAGGGAGACAAAATGTGTTTCCTATTCTTGTCTTGTGTTTGTTATGTTGAAAAAAGATGACTTAAACATAACAAAACCCATACTTGTCCAACTAAAGGCATGGGACAAGTATGGTGTCAAGTAAGGTGTAAATAGGACAAAGTATGGCAAGACAAGATTGGGTTAGGTGGTGAATCACCAACACCTTAATCCTTGTCTTGCTTACTTAGTACTAATTAATCAAGACTTGATTAATTAGTTCCATGGGCCTTGGTTGCATGGGCCTTTCATGGGCCTCTTGGAACATGGCCCGTGGCCATTTCCAACGAGGTCCCGTGATTCGCTCATCGCCTCCAAGCCTTCCATACTGGAAATGTCCAACATTATCCGACGCGATCAATCCCAAGACTCCAAGCCTTGTCTCGATCCGTAAAGTCCTATTCACTTACGGGCACATGACCCAAAACCCAGTTTTGGTCATGTCCCGAGACAACTCCCTTTTGGCCATTCTCCATAAATGTGTCAATGAGTTTCATCCTCCAGTGTGACCCTTAGGTTTATGCATGTCAATAGATCAACGTAAAATCCCATTTTACTTGATCCTATTTAAGTGGCAACTAACGAGACTTTAGTATTGCCTGACACTGCATAGCGAATCGACCCTGTCGATTCTAACCTTCCCGTCATCCCTATCATTATCCTTTTATCTCCGATATCCTGATTGAGATAAGGCATAGAGCCGTCATCCTTATTATTCTCAATCACTGTTCCTTGATATGTGAGATGACTGAAGATATGATACCCAGTATCATGTGCATGGCCATGCTATTCTTTCAGTCACTCTCGATCAAGCGGTCGAGAACCGATATCTTTCCCATACCTCAGTATGAGGGATAAATCCCTTAGCCGCCTTTCGTGTCACTCATGTAGCCCGTCCCCAAGCCAATCATGGCCGTTATGGAAGCCCTGTTACGGACAACGTTAGGCTCAGGTCAAACTCAGTTGTTGACTACATAGCGATCACAAAGACTCCTTGGTCTAAGGATACATGACAAGCTACAACACTGAATATGTTCATGACTTAATCTATGGCACATATTCAGTGCGGGTCGTCCAATATCATGTCCCACATGATATCTATGATCAGACTCCGGAATCCCATTCCAATGACTAACAGAACGTAAGCCATAAAGAGCCATCTTTCATACTAGTCGCTTCTAGTGAAGCTTTGTTGACTAGGGACCCATCGAGTGTGATCTATCTCGATCTATGGTTCTATTCGCATGGTGGGCATAGATCAGAGCACACATCGATATATTACTCCAACACATAAGTAATATAAAGCCGCTTTAATTTTTTTGCTAACGATGATATATACATTTGGACATTTAGGATTGAACTACAAGCACTAAGACTAACAATTACAACATGTTTATTGTTGAGGGATCAAACTATGTGTTTTGGTAGATTATAAATCTAGTCGAGTTCAAGTGGTTAGTCTCATTGTGTGTTTGTGGTACCAATGTTTCAAAATCTCACACACTGTGCATGAGAGAATTAAGTATAGGTCCCGGGGAAAGGGAATCTAATAAAATCTGAGTATTAGCAAAGGCCTGAGGGGTTGCGGCGGATCGTTTTGCAGAGTGAGACCCTCATGTCCTGAGTTAGTCATAGCTTAATAAAAAGTGAACCCCCAACTTATCTTATTGACCCATTTTTTTCTATACGTACTCGAAAAAAACCAAACAAAACTTTGATCTACCACTTGACTCGTAAATGAACTAGTTGGGTTTACAATTCGCATAGTCTCAAGGCAATGCAGTTGCATGACAACACCCAATCGTGTGAGGTGTGAATGAGTTTACGTAGGCTCCTTATTAGTACCTCTAATATGTTAAGGCTGAGAGAGCAAATGACTAAATGATGATAAGGAGGCTTGAAAATTTTCTAGTCATTTCATTTCATTTTGTAGACCATCACACATATACGCTCTTAATCTACAACATGTAAATAATGGTTAGCGGAAAGTGGAGAGAAATGATGAGGGAAATTTCATTCCATTAGCGAGGTCTGGGCCAATATTGCTAACAAATCTAAGTTGTAAGCACACACTTTGTTTGAATCTCGACTTTTGGTTTTTATTTTCTTGTGCATTTCCATGAGATCTTTTAGTCTGGTTAATAGAGTCAGCATATTATTGTTTCAATAATCTGGAGCTGCCAAGGTACGGCTAGGGAATTTTATATCACTGGGTTTACCTTGGTACTTATCTTAGTTTTATTTAGTTTTCTCGAGGGGGGAAAGGTTTAAGTGTGTGGGAAATTGATGAGCGTAAATTTGTCCTATTTAATTTGACCATTTTTTCCTACCTTTTTTCCTTGTTTGTGTCTCGTTTATATATTTTTAGCTTCATATAATAATTGCGCAAAACCTCATTTGTAGTTGATATTTTCAAGTGTTCCAAATATATTCTGATTGGTCTTGTTTTGTAGGTCGCGAAAAAAGTAAATTATTGGCACAAGAATGAGGTCTATCGGAGACCAATCGGAGCAAAAAAGAGCAAAAGTGCGAAAGTTATCAAAGCGGGGGAATACATCAGACCAAGACACGTGGCCCAATCAGGGGCGCCAGATCAACATACAATAGATGTTGACTGTGCACCCATGTGAGCTGGCCCACACCTGATTCACGTTCTGGTGATGCACGCCTCTTACACGTACCATACTCCCGCGCCATCCCATCTGTATATCTTACTGACCCGTGTGAGTGGACTCAATCCAGTGGCTAGATCTCCCGGTTGCACAATCCAGCTCCAGCTTCCACCCACACCAGATCAGGTCCGGCAACACGCGCACCTTAGTTCTCATCCTCCCCAGCTCGCGTTAATGAACATCAACTATTCAAATTTTTTTCTTATATATACATTACTTTGGACATTTTTTGAGGGCATACATCATTTTTTTTTGTATCAAATTAATTTTAAATTTTTTTTTCCTTTCTCTCTCTTGTTATTCATTTGTTCTTGAGTTTTCTTCATCTTGGAGAGCAAATCTACCACTAAAGGTCATAACTAAGATGATCCGAGGAGGTTTCAAGTGTCCATGAGCCTCCCACCATCTCTAACTTCTCCATTTTCACGTGTTGAAGCTTTGGAGAGTTGGAGATGGTGGGTTTGCAAGTTACAGGAGTATTCGATTGGGTTTCTCAACCCGATCCCGGTTCTAATATCTACTATTCTCAAACCATGCGTTAATTGGAAGTCTTGTTTACTTGTACCCATGACCGAATCCTTGTGTGAATCAAATGTTATGTGTCTTAGGTGGTAGCGTGTATATAGTTTTTAATTATATTTAAACTTAAAAAAATGAACTTGATCTTCAAATTAAAAAAAAGGGAAAACGCTGAATCCTAACTATGTCATAACAGTGTTTTGGATGTCCTAATTACGTCTCACCTTTTGTCACATGTCCTATACCAAATGTGGTAAACCTTTACAAAAAGTACCGAAAAGTGGTAAACATTTACAAAAACTAACTGTAAAGGTGGTATTTTGTTACAAATCCTACAAATCCTAACTCTTTTTTTCATAATTATATTACACGTGGGCGTTACTTTTTGCAAACGTGTATCACCTTTTGTACAGGGCATGTGACAAAAGGTGACGCATAGTTAGGACGTGCAAAACACCTTTCCCACACAGTTAGGATTCAGCGTTATCCTTTAAAAAATCATTATTTTTGGAATTCAAGTGTAAGCACCTTAAATTTCAAAATGAAGGTGTAAGAACTATAATTTTGGAATCAAAGTGCAAAATTATGATCATCAAAATTAAGGTGTAAGAATTATAATTTTCGAAATTAAAGTGCAATAGACATAATTTTCAAAATTCAAGTGAATAATCATAATTTTTCGAAATTGAAGTGAAATGATCATAACTTTCGAAATTAAAATCGAATAAACATAGTTTTTCAAAATTGAAGTGTAATGAACATAATTTTCGAAATTAAAGTGGAATAAACATAATATTTCAAAATTTAAGAGGACCCGTTTTTTTAAACACTATTCAACTCTGATTACTATTCACAGAATACTGTTCGAATTCGATTGGTATTCAAACTGATTATAAAATACTGTTCAAATACGATTACTATTCGAATTCGATTATTGTTCACAGAACACTACTCAAACCAATTTTTTTCTCCCTGAAATTCATTGTTCATCACAATGAATCACAAGATGAAATCATAGATGTAGAGTTCTTAGACTTGCCTCCGTTCTTGCCTCTGTTCATAGTGTTGATGCTCATACAATTTTAGTTGGACAAAACGGATTTGTATCCAGAACATATTCGGATTGTAATTAAGAAACATATCATACATAGGTTGGCCTCATCATAATATAAACACATTATATTTTTATCGGTTGAAGGGTAAACGTGTCTAGACCTCAAATATGTAATAAACCGACAAACTTTTGTTTCCTTCCTGGTTGTTGGGTTTGTGAAGATTGCCAGAAATAGCACTCAACACCAACAGTTTGAGATTAACAAGCCGACGGAGAAATGGCAGGAAAGATAGCGATCCGGGTGGTATTGGCGACGGTGGTCGGCCGTCCACGACATTTGCCACAACATCCTGATTCAGATTGACCCATTTGCCTAATTCCGATTTGATTTCGTCAGTTTCTTTAGGAATTTCCGATATTATGATGGAAGCCCAGAAGAGCTTGGGGTGGTACCACGATGAGTCCGATTCGGGGACCCGGAAGCTTGTCCTGTGAGAATTGTTTCTGCTCAATCTGATTTTAATTAATTAATTAATGAGGAATTGAGTATAAATAAGGACTGGTTTGATCCTCAAATGGTGTAGGAATTAGAGCAAATGTAGGTGTACAATAACAAAGTTGTATTGCTAATGGTATGCTATGATTCAATACAATAAAATAGTTTCACGCATCTTGTATGTGTTCGATGGTTATCTACTTGCTAGAGTTATTTATGCTCTTTGTCTGAAATATGTTCTACTTGTACCCACCTTGAGTTGTTTCTGGATTTTGATTTTCTATTTCTCTCCTAAATACCACCTTTAGGCAGTGTGTACATCTCTATTACCATTGTCTAATATGAAATCCGTGTCTTGCATAGGACGGATCCAAAGGGGTATAGAGTCACCAAATGGTACAATTTGCGACCATCCTTACGGTTTATTCTCAATAAGGGCAATGATTGTCAAATCGATACCCCACCTATTAGAAGGGGAGAATATGTCGTTAGCCTAACGCCAAAAAAACGCCTGAAAGAATGTCAATAGAGTTTTTGGAGTTTTACAGGTTCGTCGTCACATTATTACTTAGAAAAACCATGTTCAGGACAAAAGAACTCTCATAAGTATCATGTATGCTTGTACCATTCTCCACAACATGATAGTTGAAGACGATTAAATGAAGTATGAAGGAACACAAGAGTTTGTAGATGACAATAATGATGAAAAAGAAGGTGATCATCTTAACTTTTGTTCGTGGACGTGAAATGGATAAGCTTTGTGGAATAACTGTTGAGGAAGAAGGGTGGTGTGCGGCCAAGAGCAAATGAGAAAGAGATAGGTGAAGAGAAACTAGGGTTTAGGTTTAGTCAAGGGTTGGATATATGAAATGCTAGTATTGAGGGTTTTTTAAAGTATATGATCATGTGTTTTGCGCATAGTCGTTTTACTTCTAAAACTGAACGGAAAAGATTAAACCGAAAAAAAAACTAGTAAAGTGAAAAAAGGTGTTAAGTTAAATAGGGTAAAATGAAATTTTTATTTATTGATATATAATTTGATTACAAGTCGTATTAGTTTATAAAAGAAATTTGACCAACAATGAAAGCATTTTTATTTATTTTTATTTATTTGAAAGGAACATTATGTTGGTATATATATGCAGAACTGATGACAATCTGAAACAGAATTAAACAAGCAAACAATTGAAAACTAGAAAAAACCAACCGGTTAGACATGCCAAAACGGAGGAAGCTGTGGCGTGGCACACGACCACTGACTTGAAAGCAATATTTCCGAGTGACCGAGGTGGCGATCATCAGTGGTTTCTCCCCAAGGTTACAAAGCTCTACCCAGCATCGTGCCCACTCGCTCTACTGGATGTGGACTCAGCAGAACAGCACCAGAACATGGGTGTAGTAAAATGAAAGAGGAAGAAGGGGAAAACAGGTATAGTAAGGGCTCTGGTTTATGTTGAAAAACGTGACTTACAAATGAGGTTGAACCAGTTATTTATAGGGTCAAAAGGCGCAGAGGTAAAAAGGTAAAAACGCTAACGAATTAAGTGAAAAAAACGTTTCAGTCATTAACTCATGGTTTAATTCAGATGCAATACGTTTCAGCCACTAACCCACAGTTTAATTCAGAATCAAAACTGAAAAAATGTTACAACTTATTCAAATGAAAAAAGATTTGAATTTAAAGGAAATCATAAAAACTTTTTCCCAAAAAATTAATTCTTGCCCGCCCCGCAGAGGCTCCACCCGAACCCGAACCCGGCCCGGCCTGGACGGACGACGGCGGCGACGGCGGGCGCGAGGCCCATACTGGCCCAACCGTCATAGGGAGCCCAAGAGCTTGTTGAGCAAGGACAAGGGGTTGAGTTCCCACAAAATGGCGACAAAAGCCGAAAAACACGTGAAAACATTTTAAGTAGAAACAAGGACACCACAAATGTTCTGGGTACTGGAAGGTATGATACTTAAACATCAATATCTTTCGATTTAAATTGATGCATAGTGAGATGTGATAACAACTTACTTAAAGTAAGTTAATAGAATCTTCAACTTACTTAGCTTTGGTTGATACGTCACACAATACATACCATACTTCAGATTCCACTGAATTCGCGATACTATTAGAAACGCTATTAAAGGCCATGCATACACCTTGGTTCTAATGAGTGATCTAGGAATACTTTGCCCCAAGTCATTCATAGATGGAAGCCCACCATCACACACACGTAGGTGGCTCATCAAATGCTTCTCACAAGCATTATCCCAATCGGGTCTTAAGCCATTAAGGACATAAAGTCCATCCTATCATCAGAATCCATCAAGTGCGTCTCTATAGTACCACCAAAACTGGTTATGGATTACAATCTATCAAGTGCGTCTCACAAGCACCACCAATACTGGTTATAGATTATCAACAAGATCTATCAAGCGCGTCTCAAAGCACCACCAAAACTGGTTATAGATCATCACGCACTACTATTGTCATGGGAATGGGAGATGTAGTGCATCAAGACTAGTATGGTTGCATATGACCACTAACACGTGTCATTCATACTTTCTTGACTTGTGGGCTTGAACCTCATCCCTTCTGACACAACATATAGTATTCTCCTTGGTAGGCCCTTGGTAAAAGGACCAGCAAGATTTCTTTCGGATCTCACAAATTCCAAAGAAATCACTCCATCTTTCAGGAGTTGTCTAACGACAACGTGCCTCAAACGAATGTGTCTCTTCTTACCATTGTACACATTATTCTTCGTAACGCAAATAGCCGCTTGCGAATCACAATGTATTGAGGCATACACTGCTTTCCTTCCCCACACAGGCACATCTGCTAACAAGTTCCTCAACCAGTCTGCCTCTTGTCCAGCCAACTCAAGGGCAATGAACTCAGACTCCATGGTATAGCTGGCTATACAACTCTTCTTTGAATACTTCCACGATATAGCACCTCCACCCAAGGTGAACACATAACCACTCGTCGAGCTGATCTCATCATTACCTGAGACCTAGTTTGCATCACATTATCCTTCCAAAGCGTTAGGAAATGTACTGTAGTACAGGGACCAACTCATAGCTCCTTTCAGGTACTTCAGTAGACGACACAAAGGACTCCAATGGTCGTTGCTCAGGTTATGTGTATACTGACTCAACCTGGTTACCATGTAGGCAATGTCTGGTCGAGTACAATTCATGAGGAACATCATTCTTCCTATAATCTGGGTGTATTGAACTTGTGAAATGCTATCACCTAAGTTCTTTATTAAGTGTACGTTTGGATCATAGGGAGTCTTAGCAGGTATAACGTCAAAGTGGTTGAATTTCTTCAACACTTTCTCAACGTAATGAGATTGACTCAAGGAGATGCCTTTGGTGTTTCTAATAACCTTAACACCTAAAATGACATCAGCTTCTGCTATGTCCTCCATCTCAAAATGTGATGACAAGAATTTCTTGGTAAGGTTCACTATACCGATATTATCACCAAGAATCAACATGTCATCGACATAAAGACAGATAATCATACAACCCGATTCCGTCATCTTCGAGTACACACATGAATCAGAGTTGTTCACCTTATATCCCTTAGTCACAAGAGTTCGATTGAACTTCTCATGCCATTGTTTAGGTGCTTGTTTCAGACCATACAAAGACTTCATCGGTTTACAAACCTTGTTCTCTTGACCAGGGATCACAAACCCCACGGGTTGAGACATGTAGATCTCTTCCTTTAGATCACCATTCAGGAAGGTGGTCTTGACATCCATCTAATGAATTATCAAGCCGTGAATGGCAGCTAAAGTGACAAGAGACCTTATCGTTGCAATCTTGGTCACAGGAGAATACGTGTCAAAGTAATCGACGTCTTTCCGCTGTGTAAAACCTCTAACCACGAGTCTCGCCTTGAACCGTTCTATTGTACCATCAGGTCTCAGCTTCCTCTTGAATATCCACTTACTACTAATGGTTTTGGAACCTTTAGGTAAGTCTACTAGATCCCAAGTTTGATTCGATACAATAGAATCAAGTTCAGCTTGGATAGCTTCTTTCCAGAGGTTAGCATCAACAGATCTCATGGCCTCGCCATAGGTCTTTGGATCTTCTTCTAGCAGGAAGGCTGAAACAAACTCGTATGAAACAACACCTTCAGGATCAACTTCGGATAGAAAAGAGGTGACGAAGTCTCCTCCGAAGTTCTTCTCAATCCTGGGTCTTTTACTTTTCCTTGGTCCTTTAGCTTGACCATAAGAAGTAGAGCTTTCGGCAACCCACCTATCTCGAAGCGAAGGAAAGGGTATAGTGGGTTCAACCGGTTCAGCAACAGCGTTCCTCTTCAATGGAAAGATGTATTTGAAGAACTCAGCATCTCCAGCCTCAGAAATTGAGCGGTCACCTAGTGACATGAAGCGATACGCCGCGCTGTTCTGAGCATAACCTATGAATACACAATCATAGGTCTTGGATTCGATAGTGGTTCTCTTAGAGTCAGTTTTGCCTACTTTCTCCAGACATCCCCACACTTTGAGAAACCTTAGGTTAAGAGCATAACCCTTCCATAACTCGTAGGTAGTCTTATCAAGGTTCTTGTGCGGCACATGGTTAAGTATGTGACAAGCGGATAAGACAGCTTCCCCCACATTTCATCAAGAAGGCCTGAACTTAGAAGCATTGCATTCATCATATTCTTTAGCGTTCATTTTTTGCGTTCAACTACTCCATTTTGTTGAGACATGTATGGCGCACTTGTTTCATGAATGATTCCATTGGATTCACATACATCTTTCAAGAAGTTTGAACCATACTCTCCTCCTCTATCGGATCTAACTCTCTTGATTTTCCTCTCGAGTTGGTTTTCCACCTCATTCTTATACTTGATGAACATCTCTTCAGCTTCATCTTTTGTAGTAAGAAGATAAACTATCACGAACCTTGAGCAGTCGTCGATGAAGGTAACTGAGTAATGTTTTCCTCCCTTGCTCCTAGTGTTCTTGAAATCCGCAAGATCGGTGTGGATTAATTCAAGAAGGTTCGTGTGTCTTGTTGTAATAGATTTGCAAGGTTTTTTAGAGAATTTATCCTCTACGCAAATCTCACACTTCGAGAGTTCAGAGGCAGAAAAAGATTGTATAATAGACATGTTTCTTAGTTGTTTAATCGAGGCAACATTCACATGTCCTAGTCTACCATGCCACAAATCAAGAGACTCAGTGACATAAGCGGAAGCGGAAATGTTATTATTCAAAATAACATGATCGACATTGAAACGGAAAAGACTCCCACATTAATACACCCTCCCTACAAACTCTTCATTCTTAGTGCAGACAACAGTGTCATTCTCTATAATAGTCTTCATTCCAGCCTTCATCAGGGTTGGAGATGAACCAACTCGCAGCGGAAAATCAATGAAAACCAAGAGACGATTAAAACCATGAAACAACTAACAAATAATGGATTCACAAGAGAAAAATTCAGCACTAGTTCTTACCAAAAGAAGAACACCGGGTAACGAATTATTGGCTTGAGTCTCCAAGACGCCTACGTATCCACATGGGAATCAAAGCCACATAGTTCTTCTCTTTGAGGACTCAAGAACACAAAAATAGAGGTGGGAACTAGCCAAACCCGAAGTTGCCATGGAGAGGAGGGAGAAGTTGTGTTTTCTATTCATGTCTTGTGTTTCTTATGTTGAAAAAAGATGACTTAAACATAACAAACCCCATACTTGTCCAACTAAAGGCATGGGACAAGCATGGTGACATGTAAGGTGTAAATAGGACAAAGTATGGCAAGACAAGATTGGGTTAGGTGGTGAATCACCAACACCTTAATTCTTGTCTTGCTTACTTAGTACTAATTAATCAGGACTTAATTAATTAGTTCCATGGGCCTTGGTTGCATGGGCCTTTCATGGGCCTCTTGGAACATGGCCCGTGTCCATTTCCAACGAGGTCCCGTGATTCGCTCATCGCCTCCAAGCCTTACACATCAGAAATGTCCAACATTATCCGACGCGATCAATCCCAAGACTCAAGCCTTGTCCCGATCCGTAAAATCCTATTCACTTACGGGCACATGACCCAAAACCCAGTTTTGGTCATGTCCCGAGACAACTCCCTTTTGGCCATTCTCCATAAATGTGTCAATGAGTTTCATCCTCCTGTGTGACCCTTAGGTTTATGCATGTCAATAGATCAACGTAAAATCTCATTTTACTTTATCCTATTTAAGTAGAAACTAACGAGACTTTAGTATTGCCTAACACTGCATAACGAATTGACCCTGTTGATCCTAACCTTTCCGTCGTCCCTGTCATTATCCTTTTATCTTCGATATCCTGATTGATATAAGGCATAGAGCAGTCATCCTTATTATTCTCAATCACTGTTCCTTGATATGTGAGATGACTGAAGATATGATACCTAGTATCATGTGCATGGCCATGCTATTCTTTTAGTCACTCTCGATCAAGCGGCCGAGAACCGATATCTTTCTCATACCTTAGTATGAGGGATAAATCCCTTAGCCGTCTTTCGTGTCACTCATGTAGCCCGTCCCCAAGCCAATCCTGGCCGTTTTGGAAGCCATGTTACAAACAACGTTAGGCTCAGGTCAAACTCAGTTGTTGACTACATAGCGATCACAAAGACTCCTTGGTCTCAGGATACATGACAAGCTACGACAATGAATATGTTCATGACCTGATATATGGCACATATTCATGTCGGGTCATCCAATATCATGTCCCACATGATATCTATGATCAGACTCCGGAATCTCATTCCAATGACTAACAAAACGTAAGCCATAAAGAGTCATCTTTCATACTAGTCGCTTCTAGTGAGCTTTGTTGACTAGGGACCCATGAGTGTGATCTATCTCGATCTATGGTTCTATTCGCATGGTGGGCATAGATCAGAGCACACATCGATATATTACTCCAACACATAAGTAATATAAAGTCGCTTTAATTTTATTGCTAACGATGATATATACATTTGGACATTTAGGATTGAACTACGTGCACTAAATGTAATTGGAGGCTTCATTACATTTGGAATGTAGTTGATGTGCTCATCCCATCTAGGATGTGGCAAAAGTTTAAAACACAACCAGACAAGTAAAAACGGGTCATGTCTGATACCTCCCAATTATCAACACCTTACTACCTCCCCGTCCTATGGGTGTCGTGCGCATTAGCGGAGCATCCATGGGAAAGCGGGGTAGTAGGTTTGGACGACATATGTGGGTGTCGTGCGCATTAGCGGAGCACCCACATAGTGACGGGCCATAATTGAAAATTGGTGGACCCGACTACGATTCTCAGCCTGAGGTTGAGCTAGGGTTTCAGATAGGGTAAACCGCTTACATGAGTACATACCCTAGCCAAGAGTCACATTGGATGTGATTGGATGGAGTCCTACCTACATAGCTCGATTAAGTGGTGAGCATTAGTTCAGCTTAATCGGGTGAATCAAGGATCTTGGTTTTAGATTCTAAAGGTTTAGAATCAATTGGTTGGTGTTTGAACTTGATCTTCATAAAAAAAATTATTCAGTTTACTGATTGAATTTTGTTTGTCGTGTAGATCAAATGGCAAGTACTTCAGCGAACAATAGTAGTTTGTCACTAAAAACAATTCTTGATAGGATCAAGCTAAGTGTGACAACTACTTGGACTGGGACAGAAACTTGAGGATAGTCCTCAAATTCGAGCGCAAAGAATATGTCCTAGACCAGGCTATCCTTGAGGATCCAGCTAATAATGCCACTAGGGCCGTTAAGGATGCATACCAAAAGCACCTTAGCGATTCAATAGATGTGGCATGTATTATGCTGGGCTGCATGGAGTCTGATCTCCAAGACCAGTTCATGGAGTACTCTAATGACCCCTATACTATGATGGGGATCATAAAGGGTATGTTTAGGGAAAGGGCACGTATCGTTAGATACAATGTCCTTAATGAACTTCTCTCCTGCAAAATGTCAGCAGGAGTCTCCGTGGGTCCTCATGTCCTAAAGATGAAGGGGCATCTCGAACATCTTAATCGATTGGGTCTTAAGATAGAGAACGAGATGGCAGCGGATGTGGTTCAGCGTTCCCTTCCTCGTTCATATGCTACGTTCGTCATGAACTATCATATGCACGATATGGACAAGACCATTTCAGAGTTGCATGGAATGTTGGTAACTGCTGAAAAGAACGTCAAGGATCAGGGATCCAAGGATGTTCTGATGGTCAGACAAGGAAACAGTTTCAAGAATAAAGGAACTGTTAGTGGTAAGGGCAAGGCCCCTATGCACTTGGCAGAAAAGATGAGGCATCCGAAGCGTCCTAACCCTCCTAGGACCGGGGAGTCCTCAAGGAAGGGGAAGGAGGTCGAGAATGTCTGCTTCTACTGTCAGCAGCCTGGTCACTAGAAGAAAGATTGCAGGAAGTTTCCGGATGATCTGAAGAAGGGCGGTGGGACTGCGCCTTCATCAGGTATTTTCTTTATGGAGCTAAATCTCACTACTTCCAAAGATTCATGGGTATTGGATACCGGGGCTGAATCTCACATTTGTACTAATGTGCAGTGGCTGGAAGGTAGGAGAAGCTTGAAGAAGGATGAGGTGGACCTCAGAGTGGGCAACAAGACTAGAGTTGTGGCGACTGCTGTAGGATCCATAAGTCTTCTTTTGCCAAGTGGGCTAGTTTTTGTTTTGAACAATGTATATTGTGTACCTACTTTCAATAGGAATATTGTATCTATTTCTTTGTTGGACAAGGAAGGATACAATTTTGATGTTGGAAATGAGATTTTCAATAATTTATGCAATGATATATTTTATGCTAGCGCCAAAATGGTTGGAGGATTGTACATATTGGATATGGATAACAATGCCTCAAGCTCTATATATAATGTAAATACCAAGAGGTCTAAGTCCGACGATTTAGACCAAACTCTGTTATGGCACTATCGTTTAGGCCACTATCGTTTAGGCCACTATCGTTTAGGCCACATAAACGAGAAACGCATATCAACACTTCACAAGTGTGGACTTCTTAGTCCATTCGAATTTCATTCGATTGATAGATGCAAATCTTGTTTGATGGGAAAACTGACTAAAGCGCCCTTCATTGGTCGCGGTGAAAGGGCGGGTGACTTATTGGGGCTAATACACTCGGATGTGTGTGGACCAATGAGTACACTTGCCAGGAGGGGTTTTAGCTCTTTTATCACCTTTACTGATGACTTCAGTAGATATGGTTATGTCTATTTGATGAGACATAAGTCTGAATCTTTTGATAAATTCAAAGAGTTTAAGACTGAAGTAGAAAACCAGCTCGGGAAAAGTATTAAAGCACTACGATCGGATCGAGGTCGAGAATACTTGACCACAGAGTTTTTAGATCATCTAGCAGAAAGTGGGATCCTTTCAGAATGGACTCCTCCCGGAACACCACAATTGAATGGTGTGTCCGAACAGAGAAATCGGACTTTATTGGATATGGTCCGGTCCATGATCAGTGGGACTGATCTCCCAATCTCTTTCTGGGGTTATGCTCTGGAGACGGCCGCATTCATTTTGAATCGGGCTCCGACGAAGGCTGTGGAAGGGACACCATTTGAGAAATGGCGCGGGAGAAAGCCCGTTTTGTCCTTCCTAAAGATTTGGGGTTGCGAGGCTTATGTGAAACGTTTAGTTCCGACTAAGCTCGAACCAAGATCTAATAAATGCACCTTTGTTGGGTATCTCAAAGAAACAATGGGGTACTACTTCTACAAACCCAGCGAGAACACGGTGTTCGTCGCTCGGGGTGGGGTCTTTATGGAAAGGGAGTTTATTTCCAAAGACGTCAGTGGGAGGGCTGTACATCTAGAAGAAATTCAGGGTGGTACAGATCCAACTGATCCACTGGACAACCCTGTAGAAGAGCCTGAGATGGTCGTAGAGCAAGGACCAGTTCCTGCGACAATTCCAGAAGGTCCAAGGCGATCTAAAAGGGTTAGTCGTCCACCTCCGAGATATGGTTACTTTGTGTCTGGAGGTGACGGTGAGCTTGTGGTGGATCACGATGATCCAGCTACATTTCAGGAAGCTATGGACGGACCCGACTCCGAGTTATGGCTGGCAGCCATGAGGGAGGAAATGCAATCCATGTCGGACAACCAAGTCTGGGAACTGGTTGATCCCATCGGTGGTGTAAGAACCATCGGATGCAAATGGATCTTCAAGGTGAAGATGGACATGGAAGGCAACCCTCAGACCTACAAAGCCCGACTGGTGGCAAAAGATTATAAGCAGATCCAAGAGATTGACTATGAGGAAACCTTTTCCCCAGTGGCTATGGTCAAATCTATCCGAATTCTTCTTGCCATAGCTGCATATCATGATTATGAGATATGGAAAATGGATGTCAAAACCACTTTCCTAAACGGAAATTTGTCGGAAGACGTTTATATGTCTCAACCCGAAGGTTTTGTCGATCTAAAGAATAAGGGAAAGATTTTTAAGTTTTTGAAATCCATTTATGGATTGAAACAAGCTTCTCGGAGTTGGAACCTTCATTTTGATGAAGCTGTAATTGGATTTGGCTTTATCAAGAATGAAGATGAACTTTGCGTTTACAAGAAGGCAAATGGGTGTAATATTACCTTTCTGGTGTTGTATGTCGATGACATACTACTCATTGGAAACGACATCCCAACCTTGCACGAGACTAAAGCTTGGTTAGGGAAGTGTTTCTCAATGAAGGACTTAGGCGATGCTGCTTATATCTTAGGGATTAAGATATATAGAGATCGCACCAAGAGGGTCTTGGGTTTAAGTCAAAGCACATATGTGAACAAGGTATTGAGTAGGTTCTCAATGCTTGATTCCAATAAAGGACTCTTACCCGCACGTCTTGGCGTTCATCTCAGCAAGACTCAGTGTCCTAAGACACCTGATGAGCTGAAAAGGATGATGCGAATCCCATACGCTTCGGCGGTAGGATCGATCATGTATTCCATAATATGCACTAGACCAGATGTCTCATATGCCTTGAGTTGTACCAGCAGACATCAGTCTAACCCTGGTGAGGAACACTGGATAGCGGTCAAAGCGATTCTCAAATATTTGAGAAGAACTAAGCACGCGTTTCTAGTGTACGGGGGGAAAGATGATTCTGAACTAGTTGTTAATGGATATGTAGACGCTAGTTTCCAGACAGATCCAGATGACTTTAGAAGTCAGTCAGGATATGTGTTCACGCTGAATGGCGGAGCTTTCAGCTGGAAGAGCGTGAAGCAAGACACCGTCGCTGACTCCACGACAGAGGCCGAGTACATAGCGGCTGCAGAGGCGGCCAAGGAGGCTGTGTGGATTAGGAAGTTCACGGCAGGGTTGGGTGTAATCAAAAACCCATCCAGCCCGGTGAACCTATTTTGCGACAACACAGGGGCTATTGCGCAAGCTAAAGAGCCCAGATCGCATAACAAATCCAAACATGTACTGCGGCGATACCACCTCATCAGAGAGATACTAAACCGAGGCGATGTGAAGATCAACTATAGTGCAACTGATGATAACATAGCCGACCCGTTGACTAAGGCACTATCGTTGCCTAAACATGAGAGGCATGTAAGGTCAATGGGAATAGATTGGAGTTTAGATTGGAACTAGGGCAAGTGGGAGATTGCTAGTCTTAGTGCCCGTAGTTCAATCATAAATGTCCAAATGTATATATCATCATTAGCAATAAGATTAAAGCGGCTTTATATTACTTATGTGTTGGAGTAATATATCGATGTGTTTTCTGATATATGCCCACCATGCGAATAGAACCATAGATCGAGATGGATCACACTCGATGGGTCCCTAGTCAATAAAGCTTCACTAGAAGCAACTAGTATGAAAGATGTCTCTTCATGGCTTACGTTCTGTTAGTCATTGGAATGGGATTCCGGAGTCTGATCATAGATATCATGTGGGACATGATATTGGACGACCCGCCTTGAATATGTGCCATAGATTGAGTCATGAACATATTCAGTGTCGTAGCTTGTCATGTATCCTTAGACCAAGGAGTCTTTGTGAGCGCTATGCAGTCAACAACTAAGTTTGACCTGAGCCTAACGTTGTCCGTAACAGGGTTTCTATAACGGCCAGGATTGGCTTGGGGACGGGCTGCATGAGTGACACGAAAGACGGCTAAGGGATTTATTCCTCATACTGAGGTATGGGAAAGATATCGGTTCTCGGCCGCTTGATCGAGAGTGACTGAAAGAATAGCATGGCCATGCACATGATACTTGGTATCATATTTTCAGTCATCTCACATATCAAGGAACAATGATTGAGAATAATAAGGATGACGGCTCTATGCCTTATCTCAATCAGGATATCAGAGATAAAAGGATAATGACAGGGACGACGGAAAGGTTAGAATCGATTGGTTCGATTCGCTATGTAGTGTCAGGAAATACTAAAGTCTCTTTAGTTGCCACTTATATAGGATCAAGTAAAATGGGATTTTACGTTGATCTATCGACATGCATAAACCTAAGGGTCACACCGAAGGATGAAACTCATTGACACATTTATGGAGAATGGCCAAAAGAGAGTTGTCTCGGCACATGACTAAAACTGGGTTTTGGGTCATGTGCGCGTAAGTGAATAGGACATTACGGATCAAGACAAGGCTTGGAGTCTTGGGATTGATCACGTCGGATAATGTTGGACATTTCCGGTATGGAAGGCTTGGAGGCGATGAGCACGTCACGGGACCTCGATGGGAATGGTCATGGGCCATGTTCCAAGAGGCCCATGAAAGGCCCATGCAACCAAGGCCCATGGAACTAATTAATCAAGTCTTGATTAATTAGTACTAAGTAAGCAAGACAAGGATTAAGGTGTTGGTGATTCACCACCTAACCCATCTTGTCTTGCCATACCTAGCACCATACTTGTCTTACTTCACACCATTCTTCACACGTAACTTGTCCTTGATGGTTGTTGATGGTTTAAGTCATCTTTTTCCTACAACAAATCACAAGACAAGAAGAAAAACACAACTTCTCTCCCTCTTTCCCTAGAATTTCGGGTTTGGCACATTTCCTCCCTCTTGTTGTGTTCTTGAGTCATCTAAAGAAGAACTACGTGGCTTTGATTCCAATTGGATACGTAGGCGTCTTGGAGACTCAAGCCGATCATCGTTTCTTTAGCGTTCTTGAACGAATTGGTAAGGAGACATCCATATTGTTTATTCTCTTGTGTATCTAATATTTGGTAGTGTTCTATGGCATGGTCTCGAGTTATTTCCGCTGCAAGTATGTGTTCATACTCTCCATCGAGACCCAACACATAAGGCTTACGAGACGTCCGGTCTCATACATGTCATGGCATATATGATCGATCCTGCCCCCAGGCGCATAGGATTCTCATCATCCTTTTCAGCTCATCAGGTGTCTTAGGACATTGAGTCTTGCTGAGATGAATGTCATGACTAGTGGGTAAGAGTTCTTTCTTCGAATCGAGCATTAAGAACCTACTCAATGCCTTGTTTACATAGGTTCCCTTACTTAAATCCAAGACCCTCTTGGTGCGATCTTTACATATCTTAATCCTTAAGATATAAGAAGCATCGCCTAAGTCCTTTATTGAAAAACACTTCCTCAACCAAGCTTTAGTCTCGTGCAACGTTGGGATGTCGTTTTCAATGAGAACCAGAAAGGTAATCTTGCTCCCACTAGCCTTCTTATAAACGCAAGATTCATCCTCGTTCTTGATTAAGCCAAATCCAATTACAACTTCATCAAAACAAAGAATCCAACTCCGAGAAGTTCGTTTCAATCCATAAATGGATTTCAACAACTTATAAATCTTTCCCTTATTCTTCGGATCATCAAAACCTTTGGGCCGAGACATACAAACGTACTCAGTCAAATTTCCATTTAGGAAAGAGGTTTTGACATCCACTTGCCATATCTCGTAATTATGATACGCAGTTATGTCAAGAAGAATTTGGATCGATTTTGACCATAGCCTCTAGGGAGAAGGTTTCCTCATAGTCAATCCATTGGATCTGCCTATAACCTTTCGCCACCAGTTGAGCTTTGTAGGTCAGAGGGTTTTCGCCCATGTCGATCTTCACCTTGAACATCCATTTGCATCCGATGGTCCTCACACCATTGATGGGATCAACCGTTTCTCATACTCGGTTGTCCGACATGGATTGCATTTCCTCCCTCATGGCTCCCAGCCATAACTCGGAGTCGGGCCCATCCATGACTTCCTGAAAGGTGGCTGGATCATCGTGATCCACCATGACTTCATTGTCACCTCCGGATACCATATCTTGGAGGTGGAAGATTGATCCTTTCAAATCGCCTTAGACCTTCCGGAATTGTAACAGGAATTAGTTGTTACTCTACGACAATCTCTGGCTCCTTTCTACTGGTTTGTCAATTGGTTTAGACAGATTTGTACCATCCTGAATTTCTTCGAGATGCACAATCCTCCCAATGACGTCTTTGGAAACAAAACTCCTTTTCCATAAAGACCACACCCAAAGCGACGAACACCATGTTCTCACTGGGATTGTAGAAGTAGTATCCCCTTGTTGCTTTGGGATACCACACGAAGGTGCATATCTCAGATCTTGGTTCGAGCTTAGTCGAAACCAAATGTTTCACATAAGCCTCGCAACCACAAATATTTAGGAAGGACAAAACGGGCATCATCTCGTACCATTTTTAAAATGGTGTCCCTTCCACACCCTTCGTCGAAGCCCGATTCACTATGAATGCGGTCGTCTCTAGAGCATAACCCCTGAAAGAGATTGGGAGATCAGTTCAACTAATCATGCAACGGACCATTGTCTAACAATGTCTGATTTCTCCGTTTGGCTACACCTTTCAACTACAGTGTCCCAGGAGGAGTCCATTCCAAAAGGATCTCATTCTCTTTTAGATGATCTAATACTTCTGTGGTCAAGTATTTTCCACCTCGATCCAATCGAAGTGCCTTAATACCTTTGTCGAGCTGGTTTTCTACTTTAGTCTTAAACTCTTTGAATTTATCAAAAGCTTCAGACTTATGTCTTACCGAATAGACATAACCATATTTACTGTAATCATCAGTAAATGTGATAAAGTAGCTAAAACCCCTCCTGGCAAATGAAGTTATTGGTCTACACACATTCGAGTGTATCAGCCCCAATAATTCACCCGCCCTTTCATCGCGATCGATAAAAGGGCACTTTAGTCATTTTGCCCATCAAACAAACCTTGCACCTATCGATCGAATGGAATTCGAATGAACCTGAAAGTCCGCACTTCTGAAGTGCTGATAGGTGCTTCTTGTTTATGCGACATAAATGACAGTTCCATAACAGAGTTAGGTTTAAATCGTTGGATTTAGACCTCTTGGTATTAACGGAATATATAGAACTTGAGGCATTGTTACCCATATCTAATATGTACAATCCTCCAACCAGGTCAGTACTGGTATAAAACATATCATTGCATAGAACATTGAAAACTTCATTTCCAATATTAACATTATATCCTTCCTTGTCAAACACGGATATAGATATAATATTCCTACTAAAAGTAGGTATGCAATATACATTATACAGTACTAAGACAATGCCTCTTGGCAAAGCAAGACTCATGGATCCTACAGCAGTTGCCACAACTCTGAGGTCCACTTCGTGCTTTCCAAACCTCTCCTACTTTCAGCCACCATAAATTAGTGCATGTGTGAGATTCAGTCCTGGTATCTAATACCCATGAATCTTTGGAAGTAGAGAGATGTAGCTCTATAGAGTTAATACCGGATGAAGGCACGGTCCCACCGCCCTTCCTTAGATCATCCAGGTTTCCTGATGAAGGCACAGTCCTACTGCCCTTCTTCAGATCATCCAGGCTATTTGATGAAGGCGCCTTCCCACTGCCCTTCTTCAGATCAGCCGTGAACTTCCTGTAATCTGGGTTCCAATAACCAGGCTGTTGGTAGTAGAAGCAGACATTCTCAGGTGTCTCATCTTTCCTGCCAAGTGTGCATGGGCCCCGCCCTTGCCACTTCCAATTCCCTTGTTGACCATCAAAATATCCTTGGATCCCAGATCCCTGATATATTCGTCTCAGCAGTTAATGACACTTCATGTAACTTTGATATGGTCTTAGAGACAGCCTTGTCAAGGACATATTCTTTGCGTTCAGAGTTGAGGACTATCCTCAAAATTTTGTACCAGTCCAAATAGTTTGTCCCATTTAGCTTCACCCTGTCAAGAATGGGTTTTAATGAAAAACTATTGATGTTCGCTGAATTTTCCATTTGATCTACAACAGATAAAATTCAATCAGTAAATTGAATAAACTTTATGAAGATCAAGCTTAAACACCAACAATCGATTCTAAACCTTTAGAATCTGAAACCAAGATCCTTGATTCACTCTATTAAGCTGAGCTAATGCTCACCACTTAATCGAGCTATGTAGGTAGGACTCCATCCAATCACATCCAATGTGACTCCTGGCTAGGGTATGTACTTATGTACACAGCTTACCCTATCTGTTACCCTAGCTCAACCTCAGGCTGAGAATCGAAGTCGCCAACTTTCAACTATGGCCCGTCACTATGTAGGTGCTCCACTAATGCGCACGACACCCACATATGTCGTCCAAACCTACTACCCCTCTTTCCCATGGATTCTCCTCTAATGCGCACGACACCCATAGGACGGGGAGGTAATAAGGTGTTGATAATTGGGAGGTATCGGACATGACCCGTTTTTACTTGTCCGGTTGTGTTTAAAACTTTGACACATCCTAGATGCGATGAGCACATCAACTACATTCCAAATGCAATGATGTCTCAAATTACATCCAATGTAATTCTTCCTTCTAACCCGTCAACTACATCCTATGTAATGACGATTCTAAGGGCTAACACACAAGGATTAAAATTCCAATTTTATCTTTGCATGTGAGGTGATATGCTCAGTAAATAAAGTTAAGCATACAATTCTAAAACACATAGAATTAGTCATGCATAAACTAAACCAAGCATAAAGCGATAAATGTGCACATAATAGCCCCCTAAACTAACTCCCACTAGATTCTTGAGCTCCACCGACTCCAAGCCGATGCCAACACCTGAAAAGCCACCAAAAGACATCTTCGCCCTTTCTTCGTCTTGAGTAAAATACTACAATTTAATACACGACTCGCAGGTCGGGAATAAATAAATATTACAAATAAGTGGTTCGACGACCACACCTTGAAAGAATAATTACACGCTAACTCTAACGGCTTGCAGGCCGTGAAAAGCGATAAATAATTAAATCGAGCTCGGGGCTATTATGTACACCATGCCAACATCACATCACACATCGTGTTATCAAAAAATCATGTTATCAAGCAATCATGTTATCAAACATCATGTGATTTTCCGGTTTTATTTAATAGCCAAGTTTCGAAAAGTTTTGATGCTCGGTTTATCGAAACCGTTCAAAACTGAAACTTTTGAACATTTGATCTTCGAGTTCGTCATGACGGTTCCAAACTCGTCATAACTAACAAAATGTTTTAGCCTTGGCATATCAACTATCCAATGGTCATGCTTGGTCTAGCTCCATCCAACGGATCCCCGTTCGGTCCCTGTTTCGGCTCCCCGAGAGTCCCGCTCCCGAGACCCGAAAAATCAAACTTTTTTCAAAATTTCCAGATTTGAAATAATTTTCATAAATTCATTTTACATGCATTAAATACATAAAAAAGAATTTAAAACATGTTATCAAACAATTTGTCAAATTAACATGTCAAAACCGAAACTTTCAACACCGTCTTGTGAATCCCGAAGGTAGCATGGCTCTGATACCATTGTTGGGTCTCGAGGTAAGGTTGGAGATGGACCAACTCGCAGCGGAAAATCAATGAAAACCAAGAGACGATTAAAACCATGAAACAACTAACAAGGAATTGATTCAAAAGAGAAAAATTCAGCACTAGTTCTTACCAAAACAAGAACACCGGGTAACGAATGATTGGCTTGAGTCTCCAAGACGCCTACGTATCCACATGGGAATCAAATCCACGTAGTTCTTCTCTTTGAGGACTCAAGAACATGGCCCGTGTCTTGTGTTTTCTATTCTTGTCTTGTGTTTCTTATGTTGAAAAATGATGACTTAAACATAACAAACCCCATACTTGTCCAACTAAAGGCATGGGACAAGCATGGTGACAAGTAAGGTGTAAATAGGACAAAGTATGGCAAGACAAGATTGGGTTAGGTGGTGAATTACCAACAACTTAATCCTTGTCTTGCTTACTTAGTACTAATTAATCAAGACTTAATTAATTAGTTCCATGGGCCTTGGTTGCATGAGCCTTTCTTGGGCCTCTTGGAACATGGCCCGTGTCCATTTCCAACGAGGTCTCATGATTCGCTCATCGCCTCCAAGCCTTCCATACCGGAAATGTCCAACATTATCCGACGCGATCAATCTCAAGACTCCAAGCCTTGTCTCGATCCGTAAAGTCCTATTCACTTACGGGCACATGACCCAAAACCCAATTTTGGTCATGTACCGAGACAACTCCCTTTTGGCCATTCTCCATAAATGTGTCAATGAGTTTCATCCTCCGATGTGACCCTTAGGTTTATGCATGTCAATAGATCAACGTAAAATCCCCTTTTACTTGATCGTATTTAAGTGGAAACTAACGAGACTTTAGTATTACCTTTCCGTCGTCCCTGTCATTATCCTTTTATCTCCGATATCCTAATTGAGATAAAGCATAGAGCCGTCATCCTTATTATTCTCAATTGTTGTTCCTTGATATGTGAGATGACTGAAGATATGATACCCAGTATCATGTACATGGCCATGCTATTCTTTCAGTCACTCTCGATCAATCGGACGAGAACCGATATCTTTCTCATACCTTAGTATGAGGGATAAATCCCTTAGCCGTCTTTCGTGTCACTCATGTAGCCCGTCCCCAAGCCAATCCTGGCCGTTATGGAAGCCCTGTTACGAACAACGTTAGGCTCATGTCAAACTCAGTTGTTGACTACATAGCGATCACAAAGACTCCTTGGTCTAAGGATACATGACAAGCTACGACAATGAATATGTTCATGACTTGATATATGGCACATATTCATGTCGGGTCGTCCAATATCATGTCCCACATGATATCTATGATCAGACTCCGGAATCTCATTCCAATGACTAACAGAACGTAAGCCATAAAGAGTCATCTTTCATACTAGTCGCTTCTAGTGAAGCTTTGTTGACTAGGGACCCATCGAGTGTGATGTATCTCGATCTATGGGTCTATTCGCATGGTGGGCATAGATCAGAGCACACATCGATATATTACTCCAACACATAAGTAATATAAAGTCGCTTTAATTTTATTGCTAACGATGATATATACATTTGGACATTTAGGATTGAACTACGGGCACTAAGACTAACACGAGTGTCTTCCTAGATGCCAGCTTCAGCATGATCTTCTCGCTTCCACCAATCACTGCAGTAGATTCATTCCCATATGAACCACTTCACCAGGTGCAGAGGCTTCAAACTCGTAGAAGAGTTCCTTGGAGTTGCAGAGATGACGGGTGGATGTGGAGTCCAACACCCAATCAACAGTGTTGTGAACCATCATGGCCTCAGCAACCACAATATCTATGATGTCATCATCTTCAGCAATGTAGGCCCTTGCATTATTCTTCTTGTAGTCTTGACGTTGCATGCATTGGTAGGCCTTGTGTCCAGCTTGACCGCAAACAGAGCATAACAGATTCTGCTTCGATTTCTGAATAGCAGAAGAGGGCTTCACGAATTTGTTGCGGTTGTTGGGACGTCCTCGCTTAGGAGTTTCTTTGGCATTGGTCTTGGGCTTCGGTTTGGGCTTGGCCTGACGAGACGGGCCACCAGACTCCACGATTTTAGCCCTTGCCGTCGGAGGCGACAAAGGTGTTGGGAAGGAACTCATTGCATCCTTCATAAGGTTTATTTCCTCGATCTTCATATGGCTAATGAGGTCTTGAAGTGTCAGATCCTTCTCTCTATGCTTGAGGTGATTGCGGTGGTCCTTCCACGATGGTGGAAACTTTTCCAACAGCACATGGGCAAGGAACACCTCGTCCATCTTCATTCCCTCGTTAAAAATGGAAATGGACAAGTCCTCGTAAACGTGGACTTGATCCATGATAGATCAGTTGCCCACCATCTGGAAGGCGAGCCACTTCCCCACGACGTACTTTTTTCTTGCTGGTGTCGTCAGCCCCATACTTCTTCTCCAAAGTCTCCCAAATAAATTTGGCGGACTTGTGAATGCACAATAGTTCAAACAAGGTGTTGGTGACAGAGCTAAGAATCTGGCACCGGGCAGTTTTATTATCCTTTGTAAATTTAAGGAGTTTGGCCTCATTGTCCCTAAAAATGGAGGCAACTACGGAAGTAGCACCAGGGGTAGCAGCTAGGGTAACGGGGGGATCATTAAGCAGTACATAGTCGATGTCCAATTGTTGGAAAACATCAACAATTTTTTAGACCAGCGATGATAATTGGTATCGTCAAGTGGTTCAACAGCATGCATAGTACGAGTAGCAACAACATGCATATAATTCAGGTTTGTATGCATGTTTAAATTCATGTTCATGTGCATAACAGTTCACGATATATATGAATAATTGATATTGCTTTCAAATTGTTGGTATATATATGCAGAACTGATGAAAATTTGAAACAGAATTAAACAAGCAAACAATTGAAAACTAGAAAGAACCAACTGGTTAGACGTGCAGAAACAGAGGAAGCTATGGCGTGGCACACGACCACTGACTTGAAAGCAATATTTCCGAGTGACCGAGGTGGTGATCAACAACGGTTGCTCCCCAAGGTTACACAGCTCTACCCAGCAGCGCGCCCACTCGCTCTACTGGATGTGGACTCAGCAGAACAACACCAGAACACGGGTGTAGTAAAATGAAAGAGGAAGAAGGGGCAAACATGTATAGTAAGGGCTCTGGTTTATGTTGAAAAATGTGACTTACAAATGAGGTTGAACCAGCTATTTATAGGTTCAAAAGGCGCAGGGGTAAAAAGGTAACAATGCCTACGAATTAAGTGAAAAAAACATTTCAGTCATTAACCCATGGTTTAATTAAGATGCAATACGTTTCAGCCATTAACCCACAGTTTAATTCAGAATCAAAACTGAAAAAACGTTACAACTTATTCAAATGCAAAAAGATTTGAATTTAAAGGAAATCATAAAAACTTTTTCCCAAAAAATTAATTCTTGCCCGCCCCGTAGGGGCTCCACCCGAACCCAAACCCGTCCCGTCCCGTCCTGACCCAGACGGACGGCGTCGACGACGGGCGCGAGGCCCATACCGGCCCAGCATGCATAGGGAGCCCAAGAGCTTGTTGAGCAAGGACAAGAGGATGAGTTTATTAACTCAAACCAACTCCCCCTTTGTTTCCGATGTGGGACAAGCAACAAAGCCAAAGGCTTTAAGAGCCATTAGTTCCAACACACTATTATTACTCTCTCATACAATATTAAATAATTGAAATAAAATAAGCGAGACAGGTTAATGTCTTGGCAGACCCAATGCTTGGGATCAGTAACAAAGACGTCAACTTCCCACGCTAAATTACGATAGAGTATTGGAGAAAAAAAAAGGAAACATTCATATTTTCACATTTATATCTCAACTCAAACCTTATTATATTACATGAATACATATCAGTCTTGTAAGAGCGAGGCAATCCTCCTCATCAACTCCCTTTGGATCTTTATTGGATCAGACGAGACTATTTGATAGTCCTCGCCAAATCTTTTAGGAGACGATCCTCCTTCCCGCTCAGGTTGGGCTCCTCCAGTGCCCATTTCTTCATATTAAGTCCTTGGTTCTCCTTTGAACACATGCCCAGTGGACGGGCCTTGTACTTTCCTTATAGCCTTCCCTCCCGTGCTTGGCCCGGTCGTAGCCTTAAATGAGAATGGAGCTTGTAGGGGATGCATGGAGGATTGTGAGCTTGAGATTTCCCGACCCTATTTAGTACGGAGATTATGCATTATAGTCGGGATGGGGGTCCAGGCCAAGTTCTCCTATGCATCTTAGTAGGGCGACATTCGGTAACGACAATGGAAAGGCTAACGGCAGACTTGACAGGGCGAGTGGCAAGGCCACCTCCCGTGGGAGGTCCCAATCTGTGCGCAGGTTCCGGCCAAGTTATATTGTACTGTCTGCATGCAAGGAGAGGCCGAAGCCTAGGGCACAGTTGCTTATCCAATTTTTGTACCGGGTAGTCGTGTACGACGCTGCTTAAAAGCCGCAGGAAAAGCAGAAGAGTGGGAGGCGCACATATTACAGGAGGACACACATCTGACGTAATGGTCGTTTGATGCCCATACAAAAGCGGACCCGAAAGGCCTCGCCCAAGCACAAGCTCCACTATCACATGCCACCTTAACGTAGTCCACGAGCGTCATACCTATTGTCATGACCGTTGTCACCTTCATTGTATTCATTAGGATATTAGATGCTCGAGCTCCCATATGTAAGAAGTCGAATCAGAGGTGTAACACCACCACTTAAGGTGGTAGGTTCGATAGGATGAACAGAGCCCGCTCCAAACAACAGGATTCCCCACTTTGTGACATATCCTTTGCCTCACGCAATGAAAAGTAGAACCCCGTCACCCTATGAGGTTCTTATAACTTCGAGGTTATACGATCGGGGCGTTAAGAGCCGTTCCACTAAGGGGAATCTCAATCACATGTTACTTGTCCTCTGATAGGGCCATGACCCCAAATCCTATTTGGAGAGCCAAGGGTCATCGTCTGTCGGTAGGGAAGATAATAAATAGGCATGAAGAGGGAGAGAGCGTGGTGGTTGCATGGTTCGTGGAGGGGGTGGTGCTTGGTTCTAGTCTTGTAGGAGCCGGAAAGGATGGCTCGAGCTATCCACCTCATGAGACGGTTTTCGAGGCATCTCGAGAAGGAGCTTGCGTGACTTAAAAGCAGGCACGTAGGGTCGGGATGTTAGGATTACAGGTGAGGCAGAAGAGGTAAGGGTGTGGATAAGAGAAGAAGACGATGCCATAATTAGGTGTAGAGAAACCTTACACTCAGAGCGGGGTGCAAAGAACTAATGTATAAATGTTACCAACATATAGATTTAGATAACTTCTTTCATTTTAAGCTCCTTAATCTCTTCCCATTTCTATGTTTTATCTAATAGAATTATTAATCGTAGACAACTTATGAGTGCACTTAAGAATTCGTCATTGTTGATGCTCTTATGGTTATTTTGTTCCCTAAAATGACACTAATTTATGTCGCTAATAGTAAAGTATGTTTGATAAAAAAAAAAACCTAGGTAGAGTTTGGTACAAAATCAAACTCATGATTTGTAGAGAAATTAAATTTATTGACCCTGTTTCCTCCCTCCGATGGGTTGGGAGCCCCGCTCGACCGATTTTGACTTAGGAATTTCACTCGATCGTCAGAAAAAAGAGACCCTGGCCCGTCGTTGCTTGCCCCTTAGCATTGACAGAGACCTTAACCCTCGGAAGCAGGGGCCCAATGGGGAGTGGAATCTCATGGGGTCTAGAAACAAACAAGTACTTTCAGCCTCCTCACCGTAGTTTGGGACCCTTCATCCAACAAGCCTAGACGATCAAGCTATTCATTATCGCGTTGAACCCCGTACCCCACAGCCAGAATTATCACGTCTGAACGATCCTCTGCCTCATGCACCGGGTGTCCGCGAAGTTCTCTCGGACTACCTTTTCACGTTTGCTATGGTGCTTTGGCCTTCAAATGTACCCCACTCATAACTAGATGCACTTCCAAGCATAGAGGATCACTACTCCTTGTGTCATCGATAGGGATTCGGACTCTGATACTCTAAAGTCGGGGCCTAGTGGGGGAAGGAATCCCATTGGGCCAGAACAAGACGAGTCTTCCCGACCTCCCTCCGGGATTACAAATCCTTATCGAGGGGGTGATTCTTTTGGGAGGACTTTAATCATCTCCTCGCAAGTCAAGACAACCACCTGACGCGGTACTTAGATCTTTGGGTTTGTATAATCGAGCGAATCACTTGTTGTTGTTGTATCACTTCTAGTTGCTGCTTTAGAAGTCTGTTAGTTAGTCTAGTGTCAGAACACCTAAATCATTTATAATGTTTGGAAGTGAGTAATGACAGCCGGTCAATTTTAAAAAAAAAAAAATTTATTGACCTTGGATACATAGTCTATATTGTATAACCAACAAATCAGGCTTTCAGAGAATCCCTGTTTGCTTATGCATTTCCACACAATCTCTATCAAACAATGAACTTATTCTGCTTTCACCCAAACTAAAAAATTCTTATTCTGCTTTCACCCAAACTAAAAAAATTCTATATCTTATGGCTAACATGACTTGTCTTAAAAGAATTTTATAGTTTCAGCTCCACATTTTTCTTTGCTCATCAAAGCTTCCTATGACGGCAGACTGTTCTTCAGCACTCATCCGTTGCACAAACATATCATAATATGCTATAATATCAACACTCTCCAAGACTTGGACTAATTTCCCTTCTTTATCATCCATCACAGTTTGTCCATCTTTAGATTCATCGCCTTCAGCAATCACTTTGATTGGTTTCATTTGAAACATTGGATGCAGGCAGTCACCAGACAAGACTACCGCGCCAAGAATTTCCCCCAAGAATGTATCCTGCAACAAACATCAATATCAAGCACTAGCATCTATACATGTTATATATGTGTTTAATGTTTTCGGTAGAGAGGTTGTGATCATTTACCATATGCTGATATCTGTAATGCACTCTCTGCAGGCGATTTAGCAAGGAAAGTAAACTGATGGAGAAGATGGCCTCAGGCGTCTTCTCAGCACGCTGCAACCATGCTAGCATCTTTGGAAAGGAACTGACTCTACGCTGGACCCCAATGGGAACAAGTGTAATGTTGAGAGTTGATTCCAACACTGTCTTTGCGGCCCAAGGGTCTAAGAACATATTAAATTCTGCATAATCATTGGAAGCAACAGTGAACACATTTCCTTTGTCTTTCTCACACTCACTCAAGTGTCCTCCAACAACCACAACCTCCTGCAATAAAATATATACTTGTATAAGTTATGAGACATAAGATGCACCTTTCTGGTACATTACCCTTGTCATCTTCCATCTTATATATTATGACTTGATTTCACTAACCTGGATACGAGAGCTGGCGTTTTTTGCTGACAAAATAATCTTTGCTAAATTAGTTAAGGGCCCATTCGTCAATATGGTGATCTTAGACCCCGGGTCCAGTGTTTTCAAAACCGAATCCCAAACTTCTAGAGCCAATGGCTGCCTGAGCTCAGGGTGATCAGTGTCCCTAGGTGCTCCATGCTTCACAGAATTCTCTGCTGAGTACCTGAACATTACTCAATATAGTCAAAACAAGTAGGAAATGTGCCTCATACCTTGAAATGCTGCTCTTCATTATTACCTTCTGGGGCTTCGTGGCAGGTCGCGCGCAAGACCATAGAGAGTATCAGAGTCCAGAAATCCTCCACTCCCTTGTGGAATGGCCTTAGCATATTTGCAGTCTCCAACGATGGAGAGAGACTGCTTCATTCCATACAAATCTCCTAGACCCACTGGAATGTCATCACGCCCCATCATATGTAGCAAGTCATAGATTACATCTATTGTTGCAGCATTCGCCCAACCTGTTGCTGTTACTATTATTCCCTGAATGGATTAAAAAAAATTGACAGAGGATTTTAGTTAATACCAATGAAATATATCTCTACTTTCAAGAAATAACATCACATTGTTGTCAAAAAAATTATAAATTTAGCTACACATTATCCATTACAGAAACTGTGGTCACCTTGAGGTTTATCACTTCCACAGGCACTTTGAGGAGATAAAATAGAGAAAGAAAATCTCCAGCACTCATGTCCATGTCAAAGATGATAGGTTTTCCCAGAACTTTACACCCAAAATATGGTTTGTAAAGAACTTGTCTATAGTATGGAAATTGTGTTGTGAAATTGAATTTCCCACTGTTTTCGGGGCGAGACAGAACCTGCACTCAATGAAAATGCAAAGGAAATTAGATTTGCCACTTTTTTTCTGTATTCATCGTTCTAAGGATGTGTAGTAACCCCATAGATAAGAGATAAATGGACTCACGGACAAGAAACTGCTAAAGAATTCTCTGTTAAGTGGGCTGTGAATGTCCTGATTAGGTTTGGCTTTTGTAGCAACGAGAACACGCACTCCCTCTTCGCCAGTTACCTCAGCAGTATAACCATCCTATTGATTTGTGTAGTGATGTTATTTCCACTAACAACAGAAAATAGCATGGAAGGTACAGCAATCTGATGTTATTTCCATTATCTACCTTGCATCTTCCTTTCCCTTGCTTTGTTCTGCAAAATGGGTCGTCGGTTCCCCTCTGAACATGACCACTGTGCACTCCACCTTTCTTTAAATTGAATTTGGGAATAGCACGACCATCAAAGAACGGATTTGAACCATCAGATCCCCCGTAAGGTTCATTCGAAGTCACTACTGTTATATTCATGTACTCCATGTCAGCAAATTCATTTTCTCCATCACGGTTACGCATCATTGAGACAGCTATGCCCGATGTAAACGAATCCCACATGAAATAGCTCTGAAATTTTGGTACAAGTACTGTCATTGTGAGGCTACGATAGTGTGAGTGAGTAAAACCATCATAAGTAATTTAAAAAGACTACATACCGTATAGAATTGGTCGTCAAACCATATATCACGGACCATTTTCAAAGTCTGGAAGCAGTATTGTGCCTCAAAAGTGGCTTGGCTCTGCTGAAACTCTTTAAAGAAGTTCTCGTTTATGGGGATAGTATTCGTTGCATCCAGAGGAACAAGAATGATGGGTATACCAGAATGAATTACCTGCAAAGCCAGTGTCAAATTTTAAGCTTCGCTTTAAAAGGACTACCGTGCATTGTAGACAGTAAGTAGAGTGACCTGGTATGCAGCAAAAGGGTCTCCATAGATATTGAACTCGGCATAAGGATTACTTTTGTAGTCTGTGTACAAATTACCAGGATAACCACACTGCATGGGTATGCAAGACGAGTTTGCATTTTGGGGGCAACAACCGGTTGGGTTCTTTGACCTCACACCACCCCCCATAACATAAATGCACTCTATGTTTTTCTTCAGATGCGGATTGTTCATAAGAAATATAGCAAAATTCGTATGAGCTCCAATCAAGAACACAGTTATAGGACCTTGAGATACTTTTTCAATCAACACTTGCTGAGCAGTAGGTTGCAGAAGAGGATAATATCTCCTGAAGCCCTGATTTCATGACAACACTTCAGATAAGAATAACATCTAATAATCGCAAAACTCTGAAAATGTAATACTTAGCTGATCATACCTGTGGGAGGAAAGACTTTCGGAGGCCATAGTTTGCATCACTATCTAATCGTCCACTGGAACCTATGGGAATATCTTGTCTATATCTACACCCTCCAGCTGTTGTAGTCCCCTGATAATACCAATCTACGAGCATGTCACTTAACAGATACAACAGTCCATGAAAGGGAAGTATCTAATAAATGAACTTGGACAACTCCTAAACAAATTTATAGAATACGACTATGGTATGTTTATGAACCTGTTCAATCATGGGAAGATATCCACCAACATCAGGAAGTATAATACCACTATCTAGTATCCCACCCTCGCCTCCAACTCCAACCGAAATGTCATCACGACCCATCATGTAAAGAATGTCATACACATGATTCACAGAATGTCCGGCATTGGCCCATGTATTTGGGTTGATAGTAATTCCCTGCAGCAACGAGCTAGTTTTAGGCCGTTATATATTCGAGTATATAGGCCGAGGTTCTCAATAAAACGTACAGCAGCAAAAATGCAATTATGAGGCATGATTTTTCTGAAAGCCAGACAGCAACAAAAAAAAAAAAAAAATTCAATCAGTTGGGCCGGCGAGATAATAGAATTACCCCCAACCAGGTGACTGGATACTAAAATGACTCATTCTAGTCAAATTATACAGAGCCATTACAGAAATATACAAGAACAATGGAATAATACTAAAATAAACAACATGCATTTAGGTAAGATCTTTAAGAAATGAGTGATGCTCAGTTCAATGTTAGTACTTAACTATTTTACTAGCTACTTTTTACAGCAATGAAGAGGTGAATTTGAACATAATCCTGAACCCCTGCGAACCTATAACTCCTAACATTTCTCCTCCGAGCAAATGACCCACTAACATTCAAAGTTCAAACAACTAGAAAATTTACTAAGAATGCTCGTTTAGACCGCAAATCTATCATATTCGGTGATTTTACCACCTCCTAGTATCTCATGTGAATTGGGTTGTTAGCATAATCATTAGTAAGTGGGTATTTATAGTCCCACAAAAATATTGACAGTAAGTTGAATATAAATCAATAACAGTGAGACATGCAGTTTTGGTTTCTCAAGGAGAGGCATGAACAACAGTAAGTTGAATATAAATCAATGAAGTAAATAATTCCAAACAGTTTCTAGGTCAATCAATCGAAAGAGTAAAACAATCAAGCAATAAATAGAAAAGATTGAGTTGAGCTTGTACGGTCAAATCGAATTCTGATGGGCTGAGCTTGAGGAGGTACAAGAGAGCGAAGAAATCGTCTGTGTTGACGTCGGTATCAACCAGGATCCGACGAGGCTCGCCGTCTACTGTGCTGCAGAGAATAGCGATCAAAACGGGTATCAGCCATGGATTCATCAATCCAGATTCCGGAGAAACCCAAACTCTTCAATCTCTCATTTCATTCAACCCACAAAAAAAGATTGGAACTTGGGTCGATTATAATATTGATATCAGTGCCAAAGCGAAAGAGCGTCACGCCAGAGGCTGCTGATGAGAAGGACCGAGGTTGACAAGTGAAGTGACACCATTACATCAGCTTACGAAATTAATCCTTCAAAACACTTCAAATAAAAAAAAAAGGGTTAAATATCGAAACTTACTCTTAAGTATTGGTCACGAACACTATACTATCTACGTTTTCAAAATGAACACTACACTACCCTTAAGTATTGGTCACGCGATTTTGTTAGTAAAAATGGACAGAATTTTCCATTCCGTTAGGCATATGACCTCAAGTGTCATATAATGGATGGTAAAATGACGTTTCCCCTTAATTATATGACCTCTACACATTTTATAAGGAACATTACCATTGTACCCTCGTTATTGTTCCTTATAAAATGTATAGAGGTCTAATACTTAAAGGCAAAAAAACGTCATTTTACCATCCATTATATGACACTTGAGATCATATGACTAACGGAATGGAAAATTTCGTCTATTTTTACTAACAAAATCGTGTGACCAATACTTAAGGGTAGTGTAGTGTTCATTTTGAAAATGTGGGTAGTGTAGTGTTCGTGACCAATACTTTTTTTTTGATCGGCAAAGCAAATGTAGATTAAAAACCTCTTTCGAGATGAAAGAGGAGGTACATGAGTATCTTACAGCAAAACGAGACATCCTAACTCAAAAGATAGAACCCAAGAAACTACCCAAGAACAAGGAGTGTTACGAAACAAAGGGTAGCAAAATGAAAAGTATTAAAGCAACTAGCATGTGAAGTACTGAAGCAATTAACCACTTAATGGCCCAAGAAAGAGCCAGAGCAAGAGGCTTCCTGCCAACTAATCTGCAGTAGCACATCCAATTATGCAGAAGAGTAGCACATCCAATTATGCAGAAGATCTTGTAGAGTATGCCAAATCCAAGAGACATGAGCAATGAAAATGCACAAACTGCCCAACAGCATCCAAGAGACTGAAAATCGATTTTGATTATCACTGCCATCCAAAAATGCAGGATGCACTCCAAGCATACTTTGATTACTTTGAGATTAATTACCATCCCAATTTGCAGTTCACTGCCATCCAATTATGTAGGAGGCAATCCAAGAATGTATGTTCTTCAATTCCACAGAGTTCATGTAGCTGCATTGAGAGTAATTATGCAGTAGATATGTGATTGAGCCATAAATCCACAAAAGATGACCGGTCAGTAAAATGATCCTCTGGTTGAAGGTATCAGAAGTATAGGATCAGCAAGAGGGGATCTGCAAAAAGATCAAACAAAACACAAAAGAGCTATCACCTAGATATTGAACTACCCACACACAAAGAGAGTCAAAACAAGAGAAAGAAGATAAACCCCCACACAAAGACCAAAAGAGCAGGTCACCAAAACTAACCAAGAAAAACCAGATGAAAGCCTTACCAAACTCACAAAAGTACCCATCCCACCCCAAACCCCCCCCCCCCCCCCCCCCCCCCCAGAGAACTAGTGATGATGGCAAATAAGAATCCAAATATGAGGGCAGATAACTTGGAGGAGCTTCAGAGGAGGAAAGTATCAACAAACCAGCATCAGCACAAATAGTGAGCAGAAGGAGCTCCAATGAACAAGGTCATAAAGATAGCAGACTTGTAAGAGAATATATGAAGTAAAGGAGCTGAGAAATCAGATGCCTTGGGACACAAGAAACAACAGAAGTAAAACCTAGAGACCATCATCATCCAAGAAAGCCAGTATCCAAGAACCTCAATCCCCTCAGTAACATGGATCATAGCTTTATATGACAGGTCATAGGTGAGCTAGCCCAAGAATTGAAGGAGAAAAAAGTGCCATTTGATTGAAAGGATGCCCGTTCCCAGCCGTAGGACATGTGCAATATTTTTTGAAATACTTCTTCAGGGGTAAGGAATCTATTTTCAAATATTGTTTGGTTTCTTGCCAACCAGATCTGCCAACAGGCTATTTGCAATATGAAGCTCCATTGGATTTTGTTGGAGGAGCATAATGTAGCCCAAGAGGAGAACAGTATTGGCAATGTGCCTGGAATTGCCCAAGATATCCTCCACCATTTAAAAATGAGGCCTCATATTTTCCAAGCTCTATCACAATGCAGAATTGTATGAGGGGCATCTTCTATATCATTTTTGCATACTGGGCATAGCAGGCCTTATAATGATAATTGCAAACCCCTAGAGTCCAAGAAGCACCTAGTTGGAATGGCTTGTAGACATGCCAACCAACAAAAGGCTGATATTTTTGGAGGAACCCCTTTTAACCAAAGAGCTTTTGTCCAAGAAGAGTTGATTGAGTCTGCTGAAGAGGGATTGTCCAAGAGAGCATATAATTTCCTGACTGTAAATCCTTTGGGGTCTCCTATCCAGATTAGCAAGTCCTCTTGAAGAGATAAATTTACACCATTTAAAATTTGTTGTAGCATCAACCAGTCTGATTCTGCTCTCCCTCTAGGAACCCTTCTGAATCTTAGATCCCATTCCCCATCCAAGCAAGCATCTGCCACCAGTATATGTTTGCTCTGAGATAGTGTATGCAGCCTTGGGAAGACATGTCTGAGAGGAGTATCTCCCCACCAAATGTCATTCCAGAATAAAACTCTAGAACCATTACCAACTTTCCAAGACAATCCTTTGATGCCAAACAGGTCTTGGAATCTGGGGTCATTATTTATAGCAAGTATATGATTCATAAAGTTGGATCCTCCAATTTCTTGGAAGGTAGACAGGTCCCAATCTGAAGTAGACCACCCAAATTTGCTGCATATGACTCTTTTACATAAGTTGTTGTCTAGAGCTAATCTCCACCACCACTTAGCAAGGAGGGCTAAATTCATTTGAGCCAAATTTTTGATTCCCAATCCTCCTTCAGTTTTTGATCTGCACACTTTGTTCCAAGCAACTTTGCTAAAACTTCTAGCAGAGGAAGTCCCATGCCAGAGAAATCTTCTCTGCCAGGATTCCATTTCTCTCAGAACTCCTTTGGGGGCTTTAATGATGGAAAAGAAGTATAGAGGCAATGCACTAAGAGTAGATTTAATGAGGGTAATTCTACCTCCCAAAGAAAGCAACTTGGCTTGCCAAAGGCTCAAAGCATCCTTAAACTTCTGAATTATTGTATCCCAGGTTTTGATTCTTTTAGGGTTTGCTCCTAGAGGGAAGCCAAGGTATGTGATTGGTAATGTACCTCTAGAGCATTCCAAAATGTCCAGCAGCTGTTGCTCCTCATCTTGTTGTAGGTTAAATAAAATGGCTTCTGATTTATCATAATTTATTTTCAGTCCAGAGGATAGAGTGAACATAGTCAGGGCTAGCTTGAGGCACAAGGCACCATTTGGATCAGCTTGGATGAAGAAGATACTGTCATCAGCAAACTGTAAATGAGAAATTGTTGGACCTGTTTGTTGAAACTTTATTCCATGGAATAGCCCTTGTGACAGACCAGCTTTCATAAGTTGATTTAGCCCTTCAGCTGCAATAGCAAATAGCAAAGGAGAGAGTGCACAGCCTTGCCTGAGGCCTCTACACATTTGGAAATCCTTACTTGGGGATCCATTTATTAGAACTGATACATTAGCTCTTAGACAAGAAATGATCCATAGCTTCCATACTTGCCCAAACCCCATTTTGGATAGTATTCTCATTAGATAGGTCCAACTAACCCTGTCAAATGCTTTTTCAAAGTCTGCTTTAAAAAGAATGGCCTTTTGCTTCGAAGATTTGATAATGTCTACTGTCTCAGAGGCAATTAGGATGCCATCAATGATTTGTCTGTCTTGGATGAAGCATGATTGCTCCTCACCTACTAGATAGCTCATCACTTGTTTTAACCTTGTGGATAAGAGTTTGGAGAGTATTTTGTAAACTCCACCCATTAGGCTTATTGGCCTGTAATCTTCAAAGGATAGAGGTGCCTTGTTCTTGGGGATTAGGGTCAGAAAGGAGGAATTGAGTCTTTTCCCCAGTTGACCAGTGTGGAAGAAACAATGCATGAACTTCATAAGATCCTCTTTTATAATAGTCCAACAGATTTGGAAGAACTTTAGAGTATATCCATCAGGGCCTGAGGCTTTATCTGGATTGCAAGCCATAAGAGCTTGCAAGACTTCTTCCTCTGTGAATGCTCTTTCCAGCCATAGAGCTTGCTCTTGTGATAGAGAATTGAATGAGAGATCTTCTAGATTTACATAAGAGTTGGAGTCTTCTGAGAACCTGAGAGCAAAATGTTCTGTTGCAGCTGCTTTAATCTCTTCTGGGGTGTATAGAATGCTTTCTTTGTACCATATCTGATTAATCTTTTTGTAAACTCCCTTGTAGTTGGTAACTCTATGATAGTATTTAGAGCATTTATCCCCATCATCCCTCCACTTCTTACTAGCCTTTTGGCCCCACAATTTGGACCGTTGCTTGTACTTCAAGATTAGGTTGGCTTTTAACTCACCTCTGATGGATGTCTTAGAAGGAGTGAGAGACCTTATTTCCACAATATCATCTATCATATCAATAGATTTTGTTAGATCAGCAATAAGAGTTTCTAGATTTCCAAAGACATTGGCATTCCATTTCTTCAAATCTGACTTCAAGAGCTTGAGTTTCATCCACAATACAAAGTAGGGTTGGCCATAAATATGATAGGAAGACCAAAAATGTTGCACTGCAGGTAAGAATCTACTATCTTCTGTCCATATGTTTAAAAACTTGAATGGTCTTGGCCCCCAATCCACCACTACATCAAAGAGGACAATTGGCCTATGATCAGAAATTGATCCAGAGAGACAAACCTGAGAGGGATTGATGAATTTATCCAAAAAGTCTTGTGATATCAGAAACCTATCAATTCTTGAGGCTCTTGATTGTTGACCAAACCAAGTGTATTTACCCCCATTTAGAGGCAGATCTAAGAGGGCCATAGATTGAATAAAATGCAAGAAATTGTCCATGTCTGCTCCACCAGATCTTTGAGAGGATCTTTCTTGAGCTGAACAGACTGAGTTGAAATCTCCCCCCAAAAGAAGAAGTGTTCCAAGTGTGATGAGGGATATTTTTTCTTCTAATTGCAGCCATAAATTTCTTCTCCCCACTGCATTTGATGGAGCATAAACATTTATAATGCAGCATTGTGTTTGACATCTTTGAATATGACCAAACCATAATAAGGCTCCCTCCACTTCAAGAGAATGTGAGAAACAAAAGTCACCAGTTTTCCATAGGCTAATTATCCCTCCAGAAGTATCAATTGCATCTAAATGACAGGAGTCCCACCCCCAATGAAGGCCACAGGATCTGAGAAAGTTTGATGGAAAAATATCTAGCTTTGATTCTTGGAGTAGTATAAAGCTGGGGACTTGCTTGCGTATCAAGGAACTGAAGCAACTCTTCTTTTGCTGAGAGGAGATTCCTCTCACATTCCATGAGAGGAATTTCATAGGATGTTAGAGATGTGCAAAACCTTTGGAACACTTCTCCAGCTGAGGATCCAGATCAGTATCTTTACCAAGGTCAGCTACTTCTTCCTCTGACCCTTCACTACAGTCCATTGTGATTTTATTGAGATTTTGCAGATCATTTATCTGATTTAGAATAACCTGATCTGCAACTGAAGCTTTCAAGCCTATAGATTTTCCAAATCCCCAAGCTTTCTTGGCAAAGGAGTCTTCTTCTAGGAAATGTTTGCTTTTTTCCTTTTCCAGCTGTGGGACTGAGGGAGTTGAGACAGTGGAGGATAATGAGGTACTCCTCAGCTTTGATCTAGTACTGTAGGCATGAGGTGAGGTGCTCCTAACCGATTTCTTCTTCTTTTTAGTTAAGAGTTTAGTATAAGTGGAAGGAGAGGTGTTTCTTCTCAGCCCTAAAAAATCAGCTGCCTCTTCTACTTGGTCTAATTCCAACTGTAGTGAACAATCAGTGATTTCCAATCCACTGTTCAAGCAGTCCAGCCCCACCAAGACAGATGATTGTGATTGTTTGGAACCAACATCCCTTTGAGGGTCAGAAGTAGTTAATGCCAAGGCTGGAAATATGCATAAATCATCTTGATCCTTTCCCCTTAATAAATGCTCCTCCATGCCTGTCCTATCTGTTAATAGAAAAGTAGGAGAGATATGAGTAGGGTCAAGGATAATAGCATTATCCAAAGGATTTAGAGGTTGTGCAGCTGTGATCTCCTGAAAATGAGCCATTGGTGAGGCTGTGATTTGATTTGTGAGCTGACAAGGTTCATCTTGAAGGGGGGTATCTGAAATTTGAACAAGCACTGTAGAGATTTGCTCATGTTCTGGTGCTAAGTCTTGGCTTTTGCAGATATCAGAAGAACCAAGAATGCAAGGTGTTGTTGGTAAAGAAGACAATGATTGAGGAATGTCTTGTGATTCAAAGGTGTCCTTGACTATGAGATTTTGTAGAGTTAATTCACTTGGAGTTTCTTCAGTTTCCTTTGATGCCTCTGCTAGAACCAGTGGCATGTTTGTTGTTGGGAGTAATGAATGTTGAGGCTCCCTGAGAGTTGGAACTGGTTGATTTTCATCCAACAGATTTTCAGTTGCATTAACTTCAGGTAAGGTAACTCCAAATTCAGAGGACATTAAATCTTCTGAATTTTTGGATGGAGAGGTGCTACAACCAGAATATTCAGGAGGATCAGGAAATAGAGGAATAGAGTTTTCCTCCAATGAACTGATGAGAACTTTGTATTTAATCCTTCCTAGAAATAAAGAAGCTTTTTCACTGAAGGGTTTGAAGTCTGAGGTATGCATGAGCACATAAGCTTTGTCAATACTTGTACCAGCTTTTGTGTGAGGATGAGTAAAAATTAATAAGCCAAGATTTGCTGCAGCAGCTTGGAAAGATTCCTCACACCACCCACTGTAAGGAATTCCTTGTATAGCAGCCCAGGTAAATCTTCCTCCTCTAGAACTGAGATAATTGAAAATAGGTAAGAATGTCAGCCATTCTTTTAACCAGTCTCCTCCTTGTTTTAAAATCTCCTCATGATAGAACTCATCTTCACAATAGACCAAGAATGCTCTATTTCCCAAGGCTAACAATTGAACTTCGAAGATATCTTTTGCTACCAGCTCTTTTCTCACATCAGCTACCTTTAAGTTTGAGTGTATAATAGCAAGATGAGCTTTCTTCAATAATCTAGCTTTCTCTGTAATTATAGATCCGGTATGAATAAAATCCTCAAATATGACTTCTTTGTTGAGTCTAGGGATGTGTCTGAATCCTCCTTTGCTCCTGTCCCAAGCTTTGGTTAGAAAAAGCTTATGCCCCAAGGATATAAAACCATTAAATCGAAGAATGGCTTCTTCAAGAGTGTGGAGAGTGTTGAAGTAGAGAAAACCATAAGATCGTCCTTGAGGGTTAGTTCTGGCTGCCTTCAAAGCCTTACAAAAGCCAGGAGTGTTTTCAAATAATTTTGAAAGCCAAAGAGTATCAGATTGAGGTGGGAGATTGCAAATGAAAGCAGAGAAATATTGAATTCCTGAGTCTGCCTCGGAATGGTCTTTAACTCCTTGGGGAAGCCTTCTTTTTTTTGTGAATGATGTTTGTTTGCTTCAATTCAAAACCAGGAGGAGGGTAACCCATTGAAGAAGAGGCTTGAGGTTCGGTAGCTATGGGTTTACCAACTGCTTTCCATTTCCAAGAGTCCTTAAGAACCGGTCTAGAGCAACCAACTTCAGTTTCTTTCCTCAGAGCCACAACATTTCTTTTCCTTCCATGCTTTCTATTGGAGTAAGAAGGGGTAGTGTAAAGACCGGCTAAATTAAAAGAAGCAAAGTATTAAATTTTATCGTCTTGAAACGTCGAGGTTGGAAAATCGAGTTGAAATTGGTGATCGTTTGCAAAAAAAAAAAAAAGTCAGACCAGGCCAGGCCGAGCAGGCCCCAGTCCCCGGTTTGGGCCGTGCGGCCCACTTCGCCAGGCCCGTTTGAGCTCCGGGTATAAATAGGTCAATTAGGGTCTGAAACCCTAATTGCCTTCAACCCCTCTTCTTCTTCGCGCAGCCCTCCCTCGACCCGACCTCACCCTCCACGCCGTCCACTCCTCCACGCCGCCGTCTTCATCTCCGGGTCCGTTTCCGACCGCCACCGTCTCTCCCTCTCAGTTCTCCGATCCCGACCACACCAAGCCTCCCTCCCTCATCTCCGTTTCACTCCCGAGTCCGGCCACCGAGCCCCCTCCCCGTCTCCGTCCAGCCACGGCGCCACCGCTCCTGAGTCCGGCCACCGAGCCCCCTCCCCGTCTCCGTCCAGCCACGGCGCCCTCCCCGAGCTCCTCTCGCCTCCCTCGTCCTGAGCCTCCATCGCCGGCCTCACTCAGATCTGAGCCGCCGCCGCCGTCCTCGGTGGTAGCGAGGTCGGAGCCACCTCGCCGTCGCCGGCCACGCCCTCGTGCCGAGCCAGTCTCGGGCCATGCCCTCGTCCCGAGCCGTCGCCGGATCTGGTGAGACCCGTCCGGACCTGAGGCGGAGTGCCCCGCCGCGCCCACGACCACCACCACCACCGCCGTGCCCCGCCGCCCTCATCTCCCTTACGGTGAGCCCTAACCGTGAGGTTGGCCGGCCGGACTCGAAACCCTAGCCCCTTTTTCCTTCCTTCTAGTACTAGCAAAATTGTTACTCTTCTTAATGTTTTTGTTGAAAATGTTCTTGATCTGATTCTTGGTGTAACAAAAGAGAAAAAGGAATAAAACGAGTTGTTGTTAAAGGTTGTTCGTTCTTTTGGTTTTAGGGTTTTGAATCTGTTAGTACAAAAACAAAGGTATAAATTTGGAACTGTTATGGTTGAATCAGAAAAGTAAGGGTTGTCTTTTGTAAAAAGAAAAACAGAAAAGATTTCGGTTTGGTGATTAAAAAGGGAAATCAGTTTTAAAATAAAGGGGAATTAAAATCAACTTGGTTTTAGTAACGGTTTTGAATCGAGGAGTTTTGAGAAACAAATCTGTTAGGAAAATGAATTAAAACGACTTTAGTTTTAAAAGGGACTTAAAAGGAACAATCATATTTGATTTAAAATGGATCTCTATCTGTTGAGCGTGGAACGAACAGTCGGGCTGTTAAAGTGGACTGCTATTTGGGTTTAAAAAGGAACAAAAGCGGACCGCTGAATCGGACCTCGGGATTTGTGCATTGGGACTGTGCCTCGCATGCACCGGTTTCGGTGTTCGGGTACTCAACCCGATTCACCGTGACCCCGCTTTTATCCCGCTCGAGTTTAAAGGACAACTGTCGTTTTTAGACTGATTTAATCGTGACCTTTAGATTAACCTGGGAACCGCCTCTAACTATGGCTTTCGTGTTATCCTTAGCGTCCGGCTTCGATCGAAGTGAAGCCCGGAGGTAGCGAGCCAGAATGTCAGCAGCTAGGAAGCGTAGCGGTTGCTCTTCAGTTGAGGTAGGGAAAAGTAGCCAGATCTCGGCCCTGACTAGGGAAAGTTAACAGTAAAATTGCATGTGACACCGGGGTGTCGTGGGTTAAGTAGGGTTATCGAATATTAGAAAGGCATGATACGGGAACGTAGCGAATATTAGAAAAGCATGATACGGGATTGTAGCGTTTAAGAGAAAAGCATGTGACACTTAGTAGTGTCGTAGGAACAGAGAACTTAGCGTTAATTGATTTACTGGAGGCATATGACCATGCCCGAAGGTTGTTCGTGAACTTGTTGATATTAGGAGTACTGGAGGCATATGACCATGCCCGGAGGTTGTTTGTGAAACTAGCGATCTTAGGACTGTTGGACGCATAGTTTATGCCGGAGGTTGTGGTGCGTTATTTGTTGTTGAGTTTTGGTGGCCTTGAGAGCCCGTGTTAATTATTGTTGAGTTTGGGTGGCCTTGAGATCCCTTGTTAATTGTTGTTGAGTTTGGGTGGCCTTGAGAGCCCGTGTTAATTTTTGTCGAGTTTGGGTGGCCTTGAGAGTCGTGTTGGTTATTGCTGAGTCTTGGGTGGCCATGAGAGCCCGTTTTGTCATTTTGGTGTCTTGGGAGGCCGTGAGTGCCTGTGGCGCTGTTGAGTCCGAGGTTTACTGTTGAGGTGTCTTGAGTGGCCTTGAGTGCCTGTTTGTTGAACCTGTGTTTGGTTGTCGGTGTTTTGTTGGCCTTGAGTGCCTGTGGAGTTGTCACCGGTGTCGCTACTGTCTGTTTGAACTTGTTTGTGATTGTGATTGGTTACTGGTTACTGGTTACTGGTGGAGGTTGTGTGGTGTAGCTAGCCTCCCGACTGGCATCGGGAGAAGCGGAGGGGTTGTGGGCTAGCTCCTCGACTGGGATCGGGGGAAGGACGCGCGGGTGTGGCTTACCACTCGACTGGGATCGGGAGAAGTTGCGCGACAGGTCGACCGCCTGTACCGACTGGGATCGGAAAGGGCGAGAGACAGAGATTGGTTACTGAGCAGCCGGTTTGCGATCCTTTGTGATCTTGTTTGGTATTATGTGGTCAGTCGTGTCTTGGAGGAGGTCGTCGATCGTAGTGTGGGGTCTACATAACGTATCCGAGTGTTGAGTCAGTTGAGGAAGGTACTTTGGTCGTGTGTGTGTGTGTCTTGAGTCGTTGTTGGTGTCATCGGTTTGTTTCTGCTAATTATGCCGTAGTCAGTCTGTTATCCGTGGTGGTGAGCGAACGCTCACCCCTAGCTGCTTTTCCTACAGGTACTGTTCGTGGGACGGACTAGGTGAGCTCTTGAAGTTCATGGAGCTTGGAGCGGAGTCTGGTCTTTACTTTTGTTGAGTCTAGTGACGGACGTGTACCTACCCTTTTTGTCCAAGTGTGGGACTAATTTGTTTGAGATGTAAATGACATTATTTGTTGAACTAAACTGGTATTTTAAAGTGATTTAAAGGAAACAGGTTTAAAGAATTGTATCTTTTAAAAGTTCGAGTCCCGAGTTCGATTCGCTGAAATTGGGGCGTGACAGGTAGAATCCGTATCAGAATGGACTGGCCTAAAGTTTTTGTCATAGAATACCTTCTGACCCTGTAAGAGTTTTGTATGTCCTCCCCTTGAGTACTCTTGAGTTCTGTCTGATTCTGAATCCACTTCCTTCCTTCTCATCTGTTTCTTACAAGTAGGATGTGTCTGAACTGGAGGTAATATCTGAAGAAGAGTTTGAGCATGTTCTCCACTAAGCTCTTCCATGGTAAGGACCATGACGCAGGGTCAGAGACTGGAGATGAGAACAGAGGAACTAGATGGTTCTGAAAGAGGTTGAGAGTATAAGCTGAACCCAGAATCCGGTGGTCCGATGGCCTGTGGCCATCCTGGACACTACACCGGGGAAGAAAACTGAGCCTGACCAGTACTAGCGATCCTTGTTGTTGAAGATATCTGTGAAGAAAACAGAGCAACTATTGTAGCTGTGATGAACCTGAAGAACAAATTTGAAGATAGCACTGTAGCACCACTGTAGTTTTGTCTCCCGATCTATTTTACACGAATAAACGTTGATAATGCTCCATTTCTTGAATGACCCTACAAAAGTTTTTAAGCGTGACATATGAGTAAGTTTCAATATTTAACCCTAAAAATATTTATCCCTCTAATAAATGGTAAAAAAAATTGTTTTTCTTTTTTGTTGTTTTGTTTATAACAAATCTAACGTGATTGATAACTAAATAAAATGTTTTTTGTTAGACCAAATCCTCAGCCTTAAAACCATTGATTTTGATAAAGTCAAAGTATACGTGGTTCCGTGTTGTATTCCCTGTGCACTGAACGATTAAAATTGCCCACCATTAACTAAAAAAAGTATAAGAGACTAAGATATTGTGCGAAGAGACAACCTTAACTTCTCTCGAGGACCACCACTGATAGTTTGGAAAGGTTTCTCATCCCAGGCCTCTCTGATAATTTCGAAAGGCCAACAAACCCTTCCGCGGACCAACAATTGGCATGGTCCCTACTCAGGATGCGTCATGCATCCCCTATATCGGTGTAGTTCTCCAGTTATTGTCCCGTCGATCTCCAGCCCAGTCGCAGGCTGTCACAAGTACGGGACCGTCGCTCCCAGTTGTTCCATTGGAGTCCCGAACTACGGAGGTCGTCCAAGATCATTTCGGGGCTTTTTCTCTAGAGAATGATGAAGACGACGAGGACGTCGAGGCGCTCGTCCCAGTCGAAGTCATCCCGGCATCATCGGATGGATAGTATCGTCATTCCTTCGCTGGGTGGACCGTGGCGATATTGCCTACGATTCGAGGGCTCTATATGAGGTAATGATACAACGGTGTAAAGTTTGCGGCTTGGAGGTCGGGTGCTTCTCCAAAGAGGTCGTGGCATTCCAATTCTCAACGAGCTCGCGATGGAGAGTGTCCAACATCGGGGACCGTAGGGGTTATCCTGTTGATCTGGGTACCCCTCCTCCCCTACATGCAATCGAGTGTTATCCTTTTCCATTTCATGAAAATTATAGTACAGACAGGGTCGACTATACACATTTGGTGCCCTTAGACGAAAATTATAAAATGAGCCTTTTACGAAGCGTGTCATTTTCTCTTAAAATAAAAATTGATTTCACAACAGCTTTTATTTTATTTTTTTTCAATTAAACATGAATCTTGCACTTAATTTTTCTATGAATGCAGAACAACATCTTTAAACATTAAGAACACTTAAAAATGAATCTAAACCCAAAACTACCCTCATATTTATACATGATTTGAGAGGAAAAATCAAATAGAAACCACTCCTTAACGTAAAAACTGTGTGAACCAATCCAAGCCATTCATTTTAAGAATGGATGGATGAGATGCAATTGAGTGGTTGACTTGTTGACTGCAAAAAAAAACAGCACTTTTTAGTAAGGGGTAAGGGCTTTTTAGTAAAATCATCATATTATTTTTTTTTACCAATTCACTAATTTGATTTTTCCCGCTTCGTTTGAACTCCGATTGGTTTCAAACTTGCGCCATTAGTTTTGTTTTTTCAAGGGCTTTCTATCAAGATCAGTCATGAATATATTTTGAAGCACGAAAAAAAAATTATTTTCGGAGTTGATTTTTTTAAAAAAAGTTAAGTCTGGGTAATTTTTATCAACACTATACACTGGGTTTATCAACACAATACACTGGATTTATCAACACTATACACTGGATTTATCACCTCATTTTCCAAAATCGAACATGATTTTTATCACATCATCACATGTTTTTTTAGTTTTATCAACACTAAACACTATGTTTATCATTCAATTACATGTGTTTTTATCATCCCATCACATGTTTTTTTTATCAACACTAAACTCTAGGTTATCACCCTTATTTCGGGGCTGATTTTAGAAAAAGTTAAGTCTGGGTAATTTTTATCAACACTATACACTGAGTTTATCAACACTATACACTGGGTTTATCAACATTGAACACTAGTTTTATCACCTCATTTTTCAAAATCGAACATGATTTTTATCACATCATCACATGTTTTTTATGAACACTAAGCACTAGTTTTATCAACACTAAACACTATGTTTATCATTCAATTACATGTGTTTTTATCATCCCATCACATTTTTTTTATCAACACTAAACTCTAGGTCATCACCCTTATTTCGGGGCTGATTTTTAAAAAAAATTTAAGTCTGGGTAATTTTTATCAACACTATACACTGGGTTTATCAACACTATACACTGGGTTTATCAACACTGAACACTAGTTTTATCACCTCATTTTCCAAAATCGAACATGATTTTTATCACATCATCACATGTTTTTTATGAACACTAAGCACTAGTTTTATCAACACCAAACACTGTGTTTATCATTCAATTACATGTGTTTTTATCATCCCATCACATGTTTTTTTTATCAACACTAAACTCTAGGTTATCACCTTTATTTCGGGGCTGATTTTTAAAAAAAGTTAAGTCTGGGTAATTTTTATCAACAATATACACTGGGTTTATCAACACTATACACTGGATTTATCAACACTGAACACTAGTTTTATCACCTCATTTTCCAAAATCGAACATGATTTTTATCACATCATGACATGTTTTTAATGAACACTAAGCACTAGTTTTATCAACACTAAACACTATTTAGCACTAGTTTGATACTCCGATATAAAAAATTTATTAGTGAAGATTTATCAACACTAAACATTGTTTTTATCACACTAATATAAATTTTTATTTTTGTGCTTCAAAATATATTCATGACTGATCTTGATTTAAAGCCCTTGGAAAAAGAAAAATATTGGCGCAAGTTTGAAGCTAATCGGAGTTGAAACGAAACGGGAATGATTAAATTAATGAATTGTTGAACAAAAAAATGGACACTTGTCCACATGGCACCATGCTATTACAATTTTGCCATTGCTTGTGTGAGAAAGTAAGAAATTGGCGTGAATTTTGGTTGAATTGGGTTGATGATGTGTCATTATGGTGAATGTTGGATCTAAAGGGTGTGTGGCTAGGATTGGTTCACACAGTTTTTAGGATAAGAAGGGTTTCTATTAGATTTCTCCTCCATGATTTGAAAGAAAAAAAATACAAAAATAATAAAATTAGGAAAAAGGAAAATTGTGTTTTGGAATTAAAATTTAATTGCGTTTAAGATTCGGGATAAGGAAATATTTATGTTGAAATATAGAATTAGGTTTATATAGAATTGGGAAAAAAGGAATTTGAGTGAAATATAAAAATAAAAAATAGGATTCAACTAAAATATAAAAATAAAAATAAAAAAATGATTCGGATGAATATTATAAATGAAAGAAAAATCGGTTGAAATATAATCAAAAGAAATAAAAGGAATCGCGCCTATTAGGATTGAAATTAAGTTAGTAGTATTTTTTTTTGTCTTGTTAATATTGGGCTACAAGCCCATCTTTTTTTATATAAAATGTGGCCTTCTATTGGCCATGGCCTTAGGTCATCGCCTAAATAGCCAAGTGGTATAGCCGACTCTGAGTATGGTCTTATAATGTCTCGAGGGATGCTTGAAATATCATTGTCCGGTCTCTCTTAGCCAACACCCTGAGCATGGAGGTAATTGATAAGGAGAAATATCAAATAATAACAGATAAATGATCAATAACGGAATCAATTCTCCCCCACCTATGCAAACCAAATAGAAAACCAACAAATAAAGCAAATCATGAAACACAATGCACACAAGATTTTAGCATGGAAAACATTCTCAAGACGAGAAGTAAAAACCACGGGACCCTCTAGGCCTCCTAATCATCCACTATCAACAATAACGGGTACAACGTCTCTCTAGACGAACTATAGGCATACACAATATCTCAACTCAAACTAGTGTTGGAACTAGCAACAAAGCACAAGAAGAAGAGAAATCTCACCAACTTGGTGGCACAACTTGGATCTCGTGTATATAAAAATGGGCCTTTTAAAATCAAATTCCATTGTTCGCTTTGAAGACCTATATATGGAGAACATTCAATCCAAAAATCAGCTTCATCGGACCTTTGATGAACCTCGAGCGGGCTATTGAAAGTGTTTGGTCGAACATAAACTGTGCAGAAAATTATGCACCTTCTTCTTCTCTTCTTGATTCTCTCTCACCCAACAATGGTGGCTCCTCTCACTCTAAATCTTATTTCTAGTAGTTACATAAGGCTAGATACCCTAGCATTTCCATTTGGGCTCAGGTGACCACAAATGGGTTTTGGATCTTTTCCACTTAATGAAAGCAAGCCCCACAAATCTCCCTCGTTTCAATAAATGGAGGGCATCGCTATTCCGAAAATCTTGCAACATACCTCAAGTTTCTCCCGCGGTAGTGTCTTAGTGTACATATCAGATCCATTCTCATCCGTGTGATTTTTCTCAAGCTCAAACAAATTCTCCTCAAGAGCATCTCTAAGCCAATGATACCTCACACTAATATGTTTCAACTTTCCATGGAATGTTGAATTCTTGTTCAAGTGGATTGCACTTTGATTATCACAATACCGCTTTTGCTTGAAACGAATCTCTTGTACAAATCTCTTCATCCACAACAACTATTTACATGCTTAAATTGTTGCAATATACTCAACCTCTATCGTAGAAAGTACGACACACTTTTGAAGCCATGATTGTCATGAAACTACTCTCCCTGCAAATATCATCAAGTAACTAGAGGTGGAATTTCTGCTATCAACATCTCCTGTCATGTCGAAGTCAAAGTACCCAACTAACATAGGTTCTCCACTTCCGAAAGTAAGTCTAAAAATAGGAGTACCTCGGAGATATCTCATAATCCATTTGACTGCATCCTAGTGTACTTTACATGGATTAGACAGAAAACGGCTAACAACTCCAACTACATGAGCAATGTCAGATCTAGTACATACCATAGTATACATCAAGCTTCAAATAACTGAGGCATATGAAACTTTTTCATGTCTTCCATCTACTTGTCTGTAGAAAGGCTCTTCTTTGTGCTTAGCTCAAAGTGAGTAGCAAGAGAAAAGCTAATCCCTTTAACCTTGCCCATGTTTAACCTTTGCAACACCTTCTCAATATCTCTCTCTTGTGACATATACACCTTTTTTCGCGCCTCTATCGCAAGTAATTCTAATACCAAAAATATTCTTCATAGGACCTAAGTCCTTCATAGCAAAAACCTGACTCAGCTGCTTCTTCAACCTGTCTAATCTAGAGATATTCTTTCCAACAATCAGCATATCATCAACATATAGCAATAATATTATGAAATCAGCATCAGAGAATTTCTTCACAAACACACAGTGGTCACACTTTGTTTTCTGGTAGCCTTGTTCCCTCATAACCGATTCAAACTTCTTATACCACTGTCTTGGTGCCTATTTCAAACCATAAAGACTTTTCTGTAGCTAGCACACATATTCCTCTTTCCCTTTTACTACAAAACCCTCTAGGTTCTCCATATAGATCTTCTTGTCTAAGTCACTAGGGAGAAATGCAGTTTTAAGATCCATATGCTCAATCTCCAAATCAAGACTAGCTGCTAAACACAAAACAACACGAATAGATGACATCTGAACAACCGGAGAAAATATTTTATCAAAATCAATACCTTTCCTTTGGTTGAACCCCTTGACCACCAATCTAGCTTTATATCGTGTGAGTGACGAATTATCTTCATGCTTTACTCTACTCACTCACTTGTTTTTTAAAGCTCTCTTACCTTTTGGCAACTAAATAAACTCAAAAGTATGGTTCTCATGCAATGAATTCATCTCATCTTGCATGGCCTCAACCTACTTCACTTTGTTCTCATCTTCAAAGTATTTTTCATAACTTTGGGGCTCTGCCCCATCAGTTAGTAACACATACTCATCAAAAAAATACCTTAAAGAAGGATGACGATCTCTAGAATATCTCCTGAGTTGAACAACAAGTGGAACGTCTAGTACTAACGACTGCTTATGGATTGCATCATCCGTCTCAACCTCTGCTGGAATGTCAACATTTCCTGTATCTTGTTGATAATCATGAACTTCATCTTCAACTTGACTTTGTAAACCTGTAAAATGAACTATATCAAAGTCAATCAAGTCATTATTATATGGAGGAAGAACTTCAACTTTCTCTATATCTTTAATGTTTTGGTTCTCCATAAAAACCACATTGCGGCTTCTAACTAGTTTCTTCTATAAAAGATCATAAAACCTGTATCCAAACTCATCAAACCCATAACCTATGAATATGCACTATCTTGTCTTCACATCAAGCTTAGACCTTTCATCCTTTGGTACGTGCATGAATGCCTTGCACCCAAAAACTCTCATATGATCATAGGAGACATCATTACCTATCCAAATTCTATTTGAAACATTAAACCCAAGAGGACCACTAGGTGTGAGAATTAACACATGTACTACTGTACTCAAAGCTTCACCCCAAAAAGGATCTCGGTAGTCTTTCTTGTGAAAGCAAACATATCACCCTTTCAACAAGTGTCTTGTTCATCCACTCAGCTAACCCATTCAACTAACGTATCTTTGGATGTGCCTTTTGGTGTCGAATGCCTTGATCCATGCAATACTCATCAAAAGGACCAATATCCTCACCTTCATTATCTGTCCTGATGGACTTCAACTTCTTCCCAGTCTGTCTCTCAACTAGGGCATGAAAGTGCTTGAAAACTCCAAGCACTTGATCTTTCGTCTTCAAGGTAAGCTCATACCTTCATTCAATGATCATCAATAAAAGTTACAAAGTAAAGTGCACCGCCTAATGTCCTTTTCTTCATAGGACCACGCACATCAGAATACAACAAATTAAGTATTTCTGGTTTTCTAGAAGGAGGAGATGATTTAAAATAAATTATTGTTTGCTTACCGATCAAGCACTGTTCACACTTCTTCAATGTTGTGCAACCCATCACCGATAACATATTTTTCTTGCTCAAATTCATCAACCCCTTCTCATTTATGTGACTAAGCCGATTGTTCCATAATACAATTGTACCTTTACCTTCAAATGCATTAACATTGTCATCTCAAACTCTAGCTCGAGTAATGTACAACGAAACACACTTGCTTCAAATAATCCCTCATTCACCCAAATTATAAATTTTTTTTTTTCAACACCTATTATCTCTCAACTTCTTCTTCTTCTTCTTCTTCTTCTTCTTCTTCTTCTTCTTCTTCTTCTTCTTCTTCTTCTTCTTCTTCTTCTTCTTCTTCTTCTTCTTCTTCTTCTCCTCCTCCTCCTCCTCCTCCTCCTCCTCCTTCTTCTTCTTCTTCTTCTTCTTCTTCTTCTTCTTCTTCTTCTTCTTCTTCTTCTTCTTCTTCTTCTTCTCGCCCGTCACGATCAACACTTATGCTCTTGTTGTCGATCTTCACGCCTTCGATTTATTAGGTATGAACCTTCTTCTTCTAATAATATTTTTCCAAACTTGTTCTTTTTGTTGTTCTTACTCTTCTTAGAATTGTCAAATCCCTAAATTCGGATGAAGTCTAATATGAATTTTTATTCTCAATAGTGGGATTTTATTCCCAATATTAGGATAATTTTTCCCCAAAATTATCCTAGTATCGGGATAAATTCCCCAAACTAAGATTTCATTCCCAGTATTAGGATAAATTTGAGGAAAAATTATCCCAATATTGGGAATAAAATCCTAGTGCCGGGCTTCATCAGATGTTAGGGATTTGAAATTATTTAAGTAATTCTTCGATTATACCCTTCATTTATCTAGGGGTGGGCAAAAAAAACAAAACCGTTAAAACCAACCACCACCGATCGAAAACCGCATCAGAGAACCTAAAATCAGGATCACCGGCGATATTTCTGATGGAGAGACGACCAAACCAGAAGGTTAACGGGTGGTTGTCGGTTCTTGAAACGCCAAACCATTGGTTAACCAACCAAACCGGTATTGATCATATTATACATATGGCTTCATAATAGCCACTGATCTGATATAGATGAATGTCCTATGTACACTCTTCTGCGTCACACGAATTACCAACATAGAACACAATACAACCGTCAGTTGAAAAATTAACGACTCACATCTATTTGATCAGAGAAAGCTCCACATCGTCTATTTCATATAATCAAGCGGTTCCTTAGAGACCACGTGGTGAAGTTGAAACCAAGTGTCTCTTATCCTCTTTTATCTATTTATTAACCAAGAGATGTGTTCTCTTCCACTCCTTCGGAACGCAGACTCAAAACCCTAACTAACTACCGCCTCTAACTCCATCTCATCTCCTTTTCCCCTCATGGCACTTCTTCTTCTCCTCTCACCTAAATATCTATGTTAAAGATGAATCTCGTTTGCCGTAGTGATTGAAGCGACCAAAGTTAAGGTACGAACTACTTTCCCTATACAGGATTTTCATATTGTATAGCAGATTTAGGTGTATGATTATCTGATGATATATTATTGCAAACGATTAAGTGAATATAGATAGTTTTGCTTTAATTTGCATGTTTGATTTAGGTTACTTTTCTTCGTTAGGTATATGTGGTTTACTAATGATTTGCTTTGTTTGCTATATTTAGGTTAGGTTTTAGGTTATACATGTTATATATGTGTGGATGAGGTTATGTGTTAACACCACATGTAGTAAAGTGGTTGGTCGGTTAAAACCGCTAACCAATCGACCGATGAACTGATTGGTTTGATTTTTGGGTTGGGACTGGTTGCAAGATATATCAAACCGATAACATCGAGTTGAGTTCATGAAGGGGTCAATTGGGTGGTTAACCATCCAATGTCCACCCCTACATTTATCCCAATATTGGGATAAATAAAGAGAAAAATTAGAAACCACTCACTTATTTATTTAAGTGATTTCCGGTTTTACCCTTCATTTAAAGAGATAAATAAAACGTAAAATAAAGAAATCATTAAAGAATAAATGGAGGACAAAATTGGTAATTCACTTAAAAAAAGTGTTAAAGACCAAAATGATATGGATGAAGGTCATACACAAAAACATACTCCAAAATAAGTTCATTTTCCCAATTACCCCTACATTACGACCGCAAGAGGAAAGAACGTGAAGAGCACTTCACAACTTGTTTCATGTCAAAAGGGTCATTTTAAAATTAAAAAACAGTTTATTGAGATTGATTTGGAGTACATACGTAACAATAACATACATATCTCTGTTCATTACAAAATTGAGAGCAATTTCTCTTTTGAGTCACCAAAATCATAGATTCATGACAACAACAAACAACCAACCAAGGGGATCACCTGGAAACCAATACAACATGCGACTGACATTGATCCATGTCTCTGAGTAAAACAGCACAAGGAATACAAGTATAATACAATATATGACGTTAACACACACGGCAGCTCCTCCTACAGAAACCAGGGAGGTCTGGGCTCCCTACCATGTACTCTGCATTGTTTGTGCACTCCCCAACAGCAGCCCATTTCTCACAATTGGCGTTCAGATCCGTGCAGTTTCCACCATTGACATCAAACGAGTTCACGTGAATCCATTTCGTAGCCGACCATTTTTCACCCTCAATCACAGGGCACCCAGCATGGAGGCTGTTTGTGTCTGGGACAGCGGTTGGGTGTAGATTGAAGAAAAGAAGAGCATCCCCTCTCCGTGGTTTTACTAAAGCATGTTTTTTTCCAGGATCAAGACATGAGATGAGGCAACAAAATGGAAGATACGGAAACAGCTAGTATAGAAACTAACCAGCAATTCCTTTCTGTGCACATTCCGAAAGATCGTGTGGGGCTGCTGAAGCTGTTCGCCGGGGAGGTTCCTGTTGATATGAGCAACAGTTGGATCATCAAAGACGATATTCAAAACAAGATATTCCAGATATAAATGCCAATCAAGTTCATGAAATCATACAGGAAGCTAGACAATCGTTTGGGCTACCATAAGTATCTAAAACTTAAGTGAGGAAACATTTGTGAAGCAGTGTATATCACTAAATCAAAATGCTTGAACTAACCTCAGCCAATGGGAATACTGTTTCACCACCTTTTGCCACATCAGTGAGATACATGAGAACAGTTGCCGACCGGTGTCCACCTCGGACAATATTAACCTTGTCCGCAAAGAAATCATAGTGCGGATCATATTTTTGTCCATGCTCATACCTCAACACTTGGATGTCTTCCCCATTTTCTGAAAAGTAATATAGCACGAAAACAATTAAACCGATTTTCATTAATTGACGTAACACACAGGTTAATAGTTATTTGAAACATTTATGAGGTCATAATATTTATTTTTTCATTACGATAAGAATGAAAAACAATACACTGTTTTTAAGGACGAGCAAATAGATATGTACTTCACATGATCATAAGGCGCAGATAAATAAGCTGTTATCAAATACACATACAAACGTTCAATCCATTTTGAAAATCCCCGGATGACTTCCCAGTTTTGCCACCTTTGTGAGCCCTAGCCAAATCTAAACGCTAAATCCTGAATACTAATAGCACCTAAATTCTAACAACTCTTGCATCATCTATACCCGAAATTTGTTTTAGCCTGGGATCCACATTTAAACATGTACTTGAGAAAATAAATGTAAAAATAGTCATAAAAGCATAGGCTCACCTTTTGGTAGAAATGTCCATGTTGCAATTTTTTCCTCTATACCAGCAACTATAGGATCCTACAACAGAAAAGGGCTGGTTGATGCACGCTGAAGAGTAATAACAATACAGAACAAATTATAAGAAGACTTTCTATGTTACTAATGCCTTAAAGTTACTTGAATAACAAAACAAATTGCTTCGGCTATTAACTAATATGATTGCAAACCACTTCAACAAATAAAAAAACTAAAGGATTTAAATCCTCTAGTTATCTATGCGAATTGATAAGCCATATAATACCGTCAAAGAGCTTACACTTAGCTCATGGAAGATATATACACACATTGATAAGACGAGAACGCAATCCTTGACAGAGGACCATAAATGATGAGGTGTTGCAACTAGAGAAATGCTCCAATCGAAGGTAAGGGATTCACATGCTATTTGTATATGCTTCTATTATAATTAGTTCAGATCTTCAAAGGTAACAACATTAATTCTATCTGAAAGAATTGACAGGCGTTTGTACATAAATTCTTACATGGAATGTGGAACCATAGACTTCTAACTTCAAAAAGACGTAGTCTAAAGACTTAAATATCAACTCTGCTGTAGCAACAACTAATACATTCTGCCAAATACCTAGCACACTCTATGCAGTTTAATCATCAAAAACAAATATTCAGCTGTCCATCCTTATACTAATCTCAACTCCAAACTCTCATATACAAGTTCATCATTATGTTAGAAGACAAATTTGGAAATAACATAAAGAGAAACATAAAACACTAACTAAAACCGTTTTGTAACAAATTCTGCCATTGGCAAGTTTATATACAGATTGTCCACAGACATTACAAATGAAAAAATGAAAGCATAAAAGGAAAGGAAAAGCAAAACCTTTCCCTTAGAAATAAACATTCCTGAGCTTGTTCGAACATCACTTTGTTTGCTCTCTCCAGACAAATTATCGGCAACCGAAGATCGCTTCAGCTCTGACTTGGCTAGAGAAATCAGGTGATCGCACTCCAACTCCGTAAGGAACCCTTCATAGACGAAAGCTCTGCGAACCAGCAAATCAGATCACATCAAGCTCTAGGTCGGGTGCTTGGTTTTACAGAAAATTTTCAAAGTGAAATTACAGCAAGTTGAAGAAGCCATTAATTAGAATGTAAGCAGATCTTCAGAGGTCAATAGCAAGGACAATTGATGAGGAAGAGATAGAGACCTGGGTTTCCACGAAACCTGCTTAGCTTTAGCGGGAGAGATGACGGCACTCAAGAATGCATAGGGGGTGTGGGTTTCATGTAGAATCCAGGAGATCCAGAGGAAGAAGACGAATTGAAAACAGTTGGCCGGAGCCATTTCTGCGGCGGGATGTCAACTTTAGCTCTTGTGTGGGGGATCTGATCTCACCGATTCGCTTTAGCTGTCGCTTCAGAGCGGTGATAAGAGTAAAGAGTGGACCTTCTTACTTATACACGACGCCGTTTTCCTCAATTGATTTTTAACCATTTAATGAAACAAGCGTTGCATAAGTAAATAGAAAGAGAAAGAGCGGGAATATTAACGGGTCGAGACCAATCATCTAGCTCGATGAGAAAAACGTATGTCGGTCGTTCTTGTCTCGATGAAAAAACGTCTATCGGTTGGACGACGATGCAATGGATGAGCGCACGGTCGTTCTCCTCTCGACCGAGCTTCGTTAGGTTGCCTAAATTCATGTCGTCATTCAGGTGAGGGCTCGTCAGATGCTAATTGGGAGATACTAACTGATTTAGGAGAAGTCCAAGAAATCGCGACTGAGGAGTGCGATAGGTCACAGCCAATAGAGATGGGAGAAGGACGTTTCTCCTTCCCTACATCTCGTGTCTTCGAAAAAATCGAATCTACTGATCCAAAATCAAAGGAAGCCTGTGGAGGTGATTATAGAAGAAGAAGAAGAAGAAGAAGAAGAAGAAGAAGAAGAAGAAGAAGAAGAAGAAACTAGAGTTTTCTCTCTAATTCTCTTAACTTGATTTTTTAGCTAAGAGCTGATAAACAGTTGTCATGTGTATTAGTTATCCATCAAAAATATGTTAATGGGATATATAATTACAGAGTTTATTTAAAGAGCGCAGCCTCTCTCCAAAAGAGTTATGCGCGTCCCCCCTCGAAAAACCCTAGCCGTTGACGACCTCCATGGCTTCGGTCATGGAGGTTGTCGATGGAGATCCCTTTTCCGCTTCCGTTTTTTCTTGAGTCCCTCTCTTAACGATCGGTTTTACCTGCGTACTTTCTCACCGCCCTTGTTTTGTCGTGACCGCCATCGTCGTGCTTCTCCACCGTTGCCACATATACGCTTCAATCGGGTGTGCGGTTGGTGGTTTATCCCATCACCCACCGAGGTAACAAAAAGTCGAAAAGACTATGCTGCATCTTCGGTTTATATTCCACCCTTCGGGGTTTTTCTGTACCGATCTCCACAGAGTATCCGCTTGGAGAAGGTTGATTTTTCAGGTAAAATTGAACCCTCCGGCCTTCGGGGTATTCACAAACCGGCCTCCACAGTCTGCCCACTTGGAGAAGGTTATGAAGCATCAGTGGAATTGGGATCCGGGACCTACCTATCATGATTCAGGACTGACGTTGCACGCCCGTCCTGGGATGAGAAAGGAAGAAGATCGCCTTTTATGGTTTAGATTGGAGTCAAGTTTAATTTCAGTTCATTTGTTTGGTCAGTTATCTGCTTTAGGTCGAATAAAACTTTGGTTAGACAGGGCTAGATTTTGGGTTGTTTATTTTTTTGAAACGTTGGTTCAAGAGTTTCTTGTGTTCGGATCTGCGAGGCAAAGCAGACTATCTGTATGGATCCATGAGCGCCTGACGGGCTACGGCTGTTTGGGACACAAATATGGAATCCGGGACGTTATGTCCTACCCTGTAAGATTGATATGTTACAGTTAATATAATATCTCGTTCCCGTTTCAAAAAAAAATTATAGAGTTTATTTTGTACGATGAATTCATTATGCTTCTTTAAAACCCTATTATTTTTCTGTCGTTTTCAAAAAAAATAATGATACAAATTCACCCGGTATTAGTTTAATTATTCCCGACTCCAATTTTTCAGAATCGATGAAAAATAAATTAAGTTTTTTGAATGAGTTTGATGGCTATTACAAATCAAACATGTTTTAGCTTTGACGTTAATAATAAGGTTGAGGTCGTAGTTACTGACAGGTATAGACGTATGACTAGTGATTCTTTTCGACCTCATTTTCGGTTAAAATATAGAATTATGAGTTCTTTTCCAAGCATATTCAATTTGTATGTACTTCGTTTTTTATACTATTTCTAAGAAAAGTCTAGATATAAAACATCTTGTTGATAAAGATCTCACTATTCACCATTGTGAAGCGTATTGAGTACACATTACAATGTGTGGATGGGAGAATGCTTGACTTCATAGGCTTCTTTTGTAGTTGTACTAAAGTAGGCTCTTATTTTCTATTCTTGCATAGACTTTGTAGGGTATACACATTCCAATCTTTCATTGGTTGGTGCTGCAAATTTGTCGTTGTATCTAGTTTTAACAAACCGTGTCTTTTGGTGTTGCTTTCTTCTTCCGCCTTCTTTATTTTTTTCTCTAATATAGTGGAAAACTCTTCCATATTGGCTAGGACTTTACGAGTGCCTTTGATTATCATAAACGGTTGACGATAGAGTCCTTAAATTTAACCATGCTAATTTCTTACTCAACAATTGACTCGTTCATCATGAATCATATAGCGAATCATTGTTTCATAACTCTATTAAGATGGATGGTATAAGGCTGTTATGATTGACCATGTATTGTCTACTGGTTTCTTTAGGCCAATTACTAGGTATAGATGTTTGTGAAAAAACTAGGAACATATATATGGTGTGGGAAGATTTATATAGTATTTTGAAAAGAACGGGACATCGTGGAATAACAAGTATAGATGTTTGTAAACTAAATGTGTCCACATAATGGGGTAGGAGGCCCGTAATATTTACATGCATTTGTTGAAGCATGGAATCGTGAAAGAGTACACAAGATGGATCTATCACGGTGAATTTAATGATCTTTGTACTTTGGATGACTACATAGCATCAAAGAGAATAGAAGATAATGTGGCATCTAATAGTGCAGTTAACGAATATGTGGATGATGTTCACGTGAATCCAATAGTGAAATACATTCATGATGGGACACCATTTTGTGCTTAGGATGACATTCCTTTAGTGATTGAAGGCGGTGTTGTTGATGAGGTGATGGTTGATGAGTTAGCAACTCGAATCCACAGTCAGTTAGTGGCAGATGAGAACATTACATTCATTACCCGTTTGGTTATTTATTGAGTGTGAAAAGAAAGATCAACATAAAGGAGCGAATTTCTACGGTCTTAAGACACGCAGCACGCATGTCATCCTTCAATGCATACTATTAGTTGTTATCAGACCATTTGTTGCAACAAATATGTCAATCGTTATATGCGAGCTAGCCAATTGGTTTCAGGTTATATGTGCATAACTGATGTCAAGGTCATTGATCCTCAAATTGAAGGACATTATTTTAGTCTTGTGTAAGATGGAAAGTATTTTCCTCCCGCCTTCAACACAATCATGGCTAATTTGTGCAACATCTATGTTGTTATATGCATATATGATGTTGGTTGTGGTTTTTAGATGCAGATGGCACAACTCTGTAATGTTTTATCGCTAATAGTTTCACATGGATGAATATTTTTTGTTCATTTTTAATCCCTAGATACCAGCTTCCATGCGAGATGTGGAGGAATTCGCGAATAAATTCCCCGAGACTTACGAGTATAGGGGCAGAGATGATAAGGCTGCACCGCCACCACCAGGTGCACTGGTAATTCCCAATCCTTATGAGTATACCTAAGAGATACCCGGTTACTCGACCATTAGGGACACTTCAAAAGGGAAACGAGGTATAGTCTGTTTGGGTGGCCAGATGAAGAAGCTTGCAGGCAGCCACATAGCATGTCATGGAATTATGAAACCAACAAGCTCTAGTTCGCGACCTCCCGCCAAAATATCATACCCGACCTCAGGTGTGTGATTCGTGATTTTTTTCCCGACGACTGCGCCATGTTTCAACTTACTCACCCAAGAGGAGCGAGAGACAATTTTCCCCCAATCTTGGTAAATGATTAAATACACTTTAAAACTTATTTTGTGTGTTATTTTTTTTTCTTCTAAAGTTTATTCTTATTGTGTATGGTTATTATACAGATGGTTTATATAATCGACTTCACCAAAAAGTAGAAGTATGTAAGTGGATCTGCTCTGAAGCATTTACGTGCTGCCGTCGGTGAAAGTCGACCATCAAAAGTTAGATAGGATTACAAGCTGAAACATGGTACAGATCCCCCTGTCCCTTTGGAGTTCCTTCCTCAACTTCATGGATGGTAGAAAAATTTAAGGTAGTTGACTTAATTATTATTAAGTAATGTTCTTATCGTATTCAAAGAACTAATAATCTTTTGTGTGTTTATAGACTTAGAGTGCGGTCAACAAGGCACATCGTGCGATAAAAATTTATCATATTACCACACAAAAGACTTCCTAAAAAAACTCGCACAAGAGTATGATAAGAGCAATCATCTTGTGTCATTTCTCGATGTGTACGATTACACGTACAATTGAGTGACTGATCATGATAAGTCGAAAAAGGTATACTGATTGTTATCTTTTAAATTGTTACAAAAAGAGTTATAGGTAGCTAATTGATGCTTTTGTGATTTTTAAAAAGTTGAAAGTTTCTAATGTTATGTTTGAATTGATTCTGGTGATATCTAATACTTTTTTTTCTGTGACCAGCTTCTCATTAGGACCAAGCTCAAGCAAAAATATGGGATTGAGTTTCCGGATCCCATTCAACATAAAGACATGAAAGCCTTGCTTTAGATGATGTACGACAGGATCACGATGATGATCAAATTGTGCTGCTCAAATCTAATATTTACGAAAGGTAAAGGTCACACCAAAATGGTTTAGGTGGGGAGAAGAAGAAGAAACACAAGCCATGCGGGCGTCCCATAGGCTCCAAATATACTAATTCCACCCATAGAGTATACACTACAAATGAAGTTGAGGAAAATATCGCTCAGGTGAAGTCTACGTTAAAGGTGTAGATGATGGCCCGTGAAAAGGAATGGAAATGGAGTACAGATGAGATGAGGTCCATAATGTTTGCCTAATCTGGATCCCAATCTCAATCCCCCATTGTCCGCGAGACCCCGACTAATCTTGAGACTGACTTGTGATGCTTATATGATGTTTCTGTTTTGTTAAGACTTATGTAATGTTTATGTTTGAATAAGTTCTTTTACTACACTTGTATGTGATGTTTGGTACAACTTACAACTTTTGACATAGATTATGTGAATATTTTGGACAATCGAGTTGTTGAACTGATATATAATGTGACTAGCAGGTGGAGTGGGAATGGGCACGAGTAGACTGTGTCCTATTTTTTTATTTAGCAGAAAAATAAGGAGACGCTACATTTCGAATGTAGTATGTCTTAATAACACACATAAGAGGCGCTACATTTTAAAGTAGCGTCTCTTAAGTCCAAACTTAAAATGCTATATTTTAATTCAATGTCTCTTATGTTATTTTTAAAGAGACTATATTTCCAATACATCGTCTCTTAAGTTCACTCTTACATATGAATTATACAATATCTTTCATATGAGCACTTACCTAATCATTGGTATAATCGCGGAAGACTAAGACATCAAGTCAAGGAATGTCCACTCCCTTGTCTTCAGACCGCCCTTATCGAGAGCACAATGATAGCCTATAAGGTACCACGGGGGAACAGGTACATCAAAAGATATGGAAAAGACATACCATGACCCAAGTACGGCACCTTAGGTGTCTTAGTCTGTAATAACCACTCCCGGTGAACGCCAGTCAAACCTGCGAAAAACAGGAAAATTTAAAATTTTTAAGACCGACAGTTAAGTGAACCTAAAATGACCCCGAGTGTCATACCAGACTTAAGTTGACCCCGTTATTGACCAAAGTGAGTTCCGGGGGACTCAGGGCAACTTTCTAATCAATTTGGGAAATGTTGACTTTTCGCTGGAAGTCAACCGAGCGACGTTTTGGTCCATTCGAGGACCGTTTTGGATCCAAAAAGCTTAACCGTCATCGCAACGGTCTTAGTTGAGCCGTTTCCTTGTAGCCCGCCAAGTTTCGTAATTTCTTGGGAAAAGTGCCCGTTCGGGGCCCGAAACGTCCGTTTTTCGCGAATCTGATTGGAAAATATCAAGTAGATATTTCCCAAAAGGTGTGGGACCCACCTTGACACTTGTCCTAATTGTGGTGGTGTTAGTTTTGGGGGGAAAATGTGTGGAGGAGGAGAGTGGCCGGCCATTTAGGGTAAAAAGAAGACAAAAAATAGAATTTTAGTTAGTTGATTAAATTAGAAAAGAAGAGAGAGTTTAGAGAGAGAAGTTGAAGAAGAAGAAGAAGAAGAAGGAAGAGAGGGAAAGCTAGGGTTTGAAGAGTATCCAACCCTTGGATCGTCTCAAGACGAAGAGCAATTGTCTTCCCCTCGTTCTCCTCTTGGGTAAGCACCGAACCGATCGTCAATTTGATAGTTTTCAAATGTTAGGGTTTGGGTGAAACTATTAGTTTAAGGTGGTTTTGGTGTTGGGGGAATTGTTGGAGACGTTTTAGAGGTATTTGGAGAAGTGTTTGAACGTTTTCCGGCGACCGGGGGCTCGGGAGAAGCCCCGGCCACCATGGAGGGTGGCCGGCCACCATAGGAGGTGGCTGGCCGGAGCTAGGGCCGGCCACCACTAGGGTGGCCGAGCCTCATTTAAACCCTAGGGTCACGGCCCAAGTGGGTTGGGTGGGGCCCACGTGCTCGGTTGCTCGGGTTTTAATGTTCGGGTGGTTTAAAACGTTCCCCGAACCATTTATCCTTAATCGAATCGGAATTTGGAATTAAATTGGAGAAGTTGTAATTAACGGGTTTTAGAAACTTTAAACGTTAATTAATTGACTTAGAAGTCGGAATTCAATTCCGTCAAGTGCGTTGAGTTCCTTGAAATATTCTAAGACCGTAGAAACGAAAACGGGGGCTTTTGGAGCCCCGGAAGGCAATTATTGAAAACCGGGCAGATTCGCCATGTTTGGGTTTGTGAGCATACTTTGGCTGGCTTACGGGTTAGAGTCCCGGTAAGTGCAAGCATTTTCCGGCTGGCTTACGAGTTAGAGTCTCGGTAAGTTGCAGCATTCTTGGGTTGGCCTGACCGGGTTAGAGTCCCGGGAGGGCGTGAGCATTCTTGGCAGCTGGTTTGCAATCCTTTGTGATCTTGTTTGGTGTGCGATCCTTCGTGATCTTGTTTGGAGTGTGATCCCTTGTGATGCTGTTTGGTGTTGCGTAACTTTCTTTTGAGTCCTTGGAAGAGGTCGTCAATGGTTGTGTCGGGTCTACTTTACGTGTCAGGGTGTCGAGTTGGTCAGGGAAGGCAACAGTGGGTGTATGTTCAGTTAGAGTACGTGGGTTGGGGATGGTGTTCCCCGGTGTTGAGTTGTTGTTGGTGTTACTTGCTTTGTCTGCTAATTATGCCGTAGTCAGTCTGTTATCTGTGGTGGTGAGCGAACGCTCACCCCTAGCTGCTTTTCCTACAGGTACTGTTCGTGGGACGGACTAGGTGAGCTTCTGAAGCTTGAAGAGCTTGAAGCGGGTTTCTGGGTGTTTTGAGTCTAGTGACGTGTACCTCGTTTTTGTTCACTTGTTGGGACGTGTTTTAAACTGTAATTATTATTTTGTTGAACAAATGGTACTTTTAAAGTGATCTATAAAAATGGTTTCAAAAGTGTTTATTATTTTAAAACGTTCGCGTCCCGAGTTCGGTTTACTGAAATTGGGCGTGACATAGTCAATATTTTTGAGGCTTGTAAAATTTGGTTGGATGAACCGAGGCCGATACAGAAGACTACGCATTTCAGAGCCCAACCCAACCTAAGGTTTGAAACAACCAGGGTCGGGCCATAAAGGGAAGGAAAAAATGGGGTATCAAGCTCCTCTCCAGGTCTACCGGGAGAAATTTTCCTCTGTTCGAACCTTCTCCTTTGCCACAGGAGAAATTTCCCTTTGTCACCAGAAGAAACTCCTCATCCCAGCCATCTAATTCTTCTCACTTTCCGGACCAAGCCCACCCAAAGAGAGTGTGAAGAAATGGAACCCTCAGATTCCTAATGCGACGACCTCATGTGCTCTCTAGGACTAGGGAAACGACCAGTGAAGGAGTTTCTAGGCCGGGACACAAAGAAAGACCCTTCTGAGTCCAAGGGGACACCAGAGCAACACACGAGGGGTGAGAAACATCTCAACCTATCCCAATGAGAACGAGAAGGTTTGGTAGGAGGGTTTGATACTACCCTCCAACATACAACATGGTTGTATCGGTTCCATCGAGTATCGACGCGACATACTACCCAATACACATTTGACGAGACAATTGTTCCCCAATAAATCTTTGTAAATTAAAATAAAATAAAATGAAGGTTCTAATTTTATTATTCCCTGCTTAATACTACCCAATACATATTTGACAAGACAATTGTTCAAATAAATCGCTTTGTCACTCGTCGTCGGAATGGTAATCCGCTCCAAACCGACACAAATGTGCTTAATAAGGTCATTTTAGAGTTGACGGTGGCTCAAATCATTTATCACACTAAATCAAGCATGCAAGCGTTCTTGGTACTCCAAGGGCCTTCCCTAGTGTCATGGTTCCGACAGTGTGCAATCTGGTATTTCAGGAGGGGCTTTGACATACAAGTCGTCGTTTCCTACTTCATACCGGTCGCGTTCGTCCTCTAAAATCATGTTGTGTAGAATGATACAAGTGTGTATGATATTAGTGAAAGTATGTCTGCTTTAAACACGAGCGGGTCGGGAAATGATGTGCCACCATGCTTAGAGGACTCCAAAAGTCCATTCAATATCTTTCTGATAACCTTCTTGTACTTTAGGAAACAACTTTTGTCTGCGTGTACTGGGATAAAAAATCAACTTCACCAACCGACTCCACAAGGAGTAAATGCTGTCAACTATATAATACGGGCGAGCGTACCGATGCCTGTTAATCTCAAATTCCACAACACACTCACATCCATGAAAAGCATCGTGGAATAAGTTACTGTCACCGAGACGGTTATGTCGTTGTTCAAGCCATCCATCCCGAAAAACTCATCCTAAATCCAAAAATCACGGGACGCTACAACTTTCAACATAACCGTTTTCTCCCTGTGGTGATCTCCCCGGGCATAGGCTCCTTGCAATGCGGTTGGGAAATTCTTCCACTTCCAATGCATGTAGTCAAGACTCCCAATCATGCTGGGGAACCCTCGATTGTACCCCGATTTGAGTAATCGGTTCAAGTCCTTTGGTGTTGGTTTACGGTTGTACACCGGCATGAATACTTGCACAACGGTCGTGCAAAAACGACGAACACATTCAAGTATGGTACTTACCCCAATTTGTAGTGATTCGTCTAACGAATCGGCCGAGCACCTATACACAAGCATTCGTATTGTGGTGGTGCACTTTTGGTATGTTGATAATCCCAACAGTCGAACCTCAGGGTTTCTCTCGAACCTTAGGGTTTCTAGCCACCAAAGGGGAAAATCTTAGCCACCAAAAGGGAAAAGCTTAAAAAGGAAGTTATTTATGTTGTGTTTTATTTGGTATAGAACAACACGACTTTCTAAAGCGGAACGAATAACCAAGTTGACCTTCATGGGACCACCTCAATTTACAACCAAGACCAAAAATCCAACTGAACTAATTTGACACTCAAACATTGTGTCTAACATGTCCTATTATCACGATTGCGTGATCCTCAAGCATGCCTCTTGAAATAGAAGTACCAAACGCACCGTTTCATTTAGCCTTTTTAATTTCGCGAATAAACCCGGAACTAATGCGTGTCGATTATTGATTGGCTGCGAAGGAAATTGTTGTTGTCTGCATCCTATTTCGTCATTCTCTGCAAATCCTCTGCAGGAATAGCACGGATCAAGGATCGTCATTGATTCCCTACCTAACTGTTCTCTCATTGATGTATATAAGCTTAGCGATGCTAGGGTTTGAGGCATTAAGATATTTGGATTGTAAAGGTAGTGTAGAGTAGCAAAAAGGGCTTTCTCAAGGCGTCTCCTCTGTAATTGCTTTCATCAAATACAAGAAAGCTTTCATTTTTTCCAATTTTATCTCTTAAGGATCATCTTAGATCCTTAACAGTGGTATCAGAGCCTCCGAGAGTACCTTTGATCATGGCTCATAATGATTCTCATGAAGAAGAGGCACTGAAATCAAGCCTGGAAGAACTTCATGCTGATATGCAATCTTCTAAGCAATAGAACCAGGAAGAGATGGGAGTCATCCGCTGTAGATTGGAGCAACTCTTTCTCGGCCAACATCGACCATATAGCCCTGTTGTTCAGGAAGTCTCGTTTCATATTTTTTATGATAACGGGGCTCAAATTCGACCACTTGACAGAGGAAAATAGGTAGTCATTACTCCCTCTACACTTCAACCAGCATTTTGTTGAGCACAACGCCCTGAGACAGTTCACTCGTATCGCCCATCTCCCATAGCCTTCCCCAACCTCTCCAACCCAACCCGATGTTTTCTCCTCCCGCCAGAAATTTTTCCTTGGAACCATCCCAGATACAACCACAAACACACAACCGCCACCTTACCAAGCCCCTCCACTACATCAGCCACAAAATACACTCCCTCACCAACCCTGACCTTAACCACACTAACAACACAATACACACCAACAACAACAAACATTTCGACCCCCAAATTTAAACTTTCCCATATTTGATGGCTCAGATGTTCGTAGGTGGATCCGGATAGCCACTCTGTATTTTGCATACTATGAGGTTCCGGAGGAACAAAAGGTCATACTTGCTTCGATTCATTTGTCTGGTCCTGCAGAATTATAGTTTATTGAATACGCTATGGGAAGAGAAGTTATCTGGTGGGAGCAATTCTGTGAGGCTTTGTGTTGGAAGTTCGAGGCAATGAGCCATGAAGATTTCCAGGTCGAATTTAAGATGGTTCACCAAACCACCACGGTTCAGGATTATGAGGATCGATTTGGGGAGTTGAAGATATTGGTGCTCACTCGATACCCTATGCTTACTGAGGATTTTTGCATATCCTGCTTCTTGGGTGGTCTCAAATTGCATCTCAGGCTAGTGGTTCAAATGCTGGAACCTCATTCTCTCTCTCAAGAAATGTACATTGCTCGCTTGGAGGAATATCCTTTCCTGGCTTACAGCACAAACCATCCTACAACCATGGTTGTAAAAAGCGCTAGGCACTAGTCGGACGGTGATGACCCCTAGGCGTTAGGCGGGGAATAGTCGGGGTCTAGGCGGATTTAATTTTTTTAATTATTATTAAATATATATTATGGGTTAGCCTAGTGGTGAATAACTCTTCACATCTCAACTCTCCTTGAGATCACAGGTTCGAAACCCGGTGGGTACACTTACTTGGGAGTAAGTGTGGGTGTTGGGTGGTGGGTTAGATTAGGCTAAAATAGGATTTCCCTGCAATTCCTTCTGATAAAAAAATAAAAAAAAAATTCAAAATATATACTATATTTGTATGATATAAAAAATATCAAGTATCAAAATAAAATAAAATAAAATAAATTAACTAAACCAAATAATGCTCTCATTTTGACTTGACTCTAAATTTCATTAAAAATCTAAATTATAGTGATAAACCACCAAAAAGTGACACGTCCCATATTTTTTTATCAAGAAATTTAATATCATTACAAACATATAGTGTCTCTCACCTTTTCATCTCTGTTTTAAAGGTCTAATTTCACAAATCAGAGTCCTAAGTTTCTGGTTAATCGGGCGGGACGACGATTCGGATGGTTTTCAGATTCTAAAGCCTAATAAAAACCGCCTCTTCGAAATATTATGCACCGATGAGGAAGAGGGTGTGTACTCATCCCTAGATCTTGCGCATTCTTGCCCTAGTAGGGATGCTCTAGTGAATGAAGGGGACGACGCTGGGAATTGTGTCACCTCTAGCTTGAGATTCTGTTTTCTAAGACTTGGAGCTCAACTTCCAGATCGATTAGAATGCAGGCCAATCTGAGCGTAAAATCATTTCTATACTCATTGATTCTAGGGCTTCTTATTGCTTTATTGATTCCCTCACTGTGAGGCAGCTTAGACTTCAAAAATGGGAAGCGTCACCGGTTTTGGTCAAAATGGGTAACAATACTCGCTACCTATGTTCTACTAAATGTGAATTAAAGTGGAAAATTTAGAACAATCATTTCAATTGGGAGTTTTTGGTTATGCCTTTGGGTTTTTATGACATCATTTAGGCAATTGACTAATTGCAAAGTGTGAATCCTATAACATTCGATTATGAGAAAAGATCGATCACTATCAAGCACAATAACGCATTACTTGAGTTCCAAAAAAGCTGACCTTCACTGTTCGGAGGTAGAGCTTCATACGGTTCTATCAGAACTAAAGCAAGGCCAATAACTCTACTTATGCTATTTCTATGTTTCTGATGATCATCTACAGGCTCTATTATCAGCATTTCAAGATGTTTTCGAGGTCCCTTCTTCACTTCCACCTCACCGGGAGCACGATCATTCAATTTCTCTTATACCATGATCCCAGCCCCCGTCCATTCAGCCATATAAACACAGCTTCGCCCAAAAGAACGTCATTGAAGGTATGATCTCTAAAATGCTCCAGTATGGAATTATTCAGCGAAGACGTAGCCCTTATTCATTCCTAGTTCTTCTAGCTAAGAAGAAAGAAGGAACGTGGCGTATGTGTATCGACTATCGTCAGCTGAACGATCAAACGATCAAAGATCGATTTCCCATTCTAACCATAGACGAGCTCCTTGATGAATTGCAGGGCAACCACTTCTTCTCGAAAATTGATCTGCATCCAGGCTATCACCAGATACGCATTATGAAAGGTGAGGAATTCAAGACAAGATTTCGCACTCACTACGACCGTTATGAGTTTCACGTCATGCCATTTGACCTTACCAACGCCCCGACAAGCTTTCAAGCGTTAATGATGCAGGCTCTTAATGACTTTTTGATATGTTTATGTCTGGTGTTTTTCGATGATATCCTTGTCTATAGCCCTACATGGCCTGCTCACCTTCTACATTTGGAACTAGTTTTACAGAGACTTCGAGAAAAGGCCTTTATGCTAAACAGAGCAAATGCGAATTCGGCCAGACCAAAATTGAATACCTCAGCCACATCATCACGGGTCAGGGTATCTCAACAGATCCATCAAAATTTTAAGCTATGGTCAATTGGCTATTGCCCAAATCGATTCGTGCCTTGCGTGGATTTTTGGGCCTTATTGGTTACTATAGAAAATTCGTGAAGAACTATGGAATTATAGCTCAGCCACCCTCAGATTTGTTGAAAAATAATTCCTTTCATTGGGCTAACGGATGTGTGCGGGGCGTCCTTATGAAACAGGGCCAATTGATAGCTTTTATAAGTAAAGCATTGGGTCACAAGAGCAAGGCTCTCTCGGCATATGAACATGAGCTCTTGGAGATTATGTCTGCAATTCAGAAATGGTGCCACTATATCTCCAATGGAGAATTCATCATTCGCACGGACCACCAGAGCCTCAAGTTTCTATTTGAGCAGAGACTTACAACATCTTATCAGCATAAATGGTTGGCGAAGGTAATGGTATTGTCTTACTCTATTGAGTATAAAAAGCGCCAAGAAAATGTTGGTGTTGATGCTCTATCACAAGCTCATCAAAAGGAATGCGGTGAAATTTCTACTTTGGTTCTAACTTGGATGTATGAAGTTTTGGTCAGCTACAAGGATGATCCTGAAATTGAAAAGTTGTTTTTCTGATGTCCTTAGCCCCGGATTCGCTCCCTAACCACACGATTCATCAAGGCATAATACTTATTCATAAGAAGGTACTACTGGAAACTCTCAGGGAATTCAAGATAATGTATTAACTTTTATTCACTCCTCCAGTTTCAGAGGTCATTCAGGAATAACAGCCACACTCAAGCATCTCAAGTCTTATATTTTCTACCCACACATGACTCACGACGTGATCAAATTCATTCAAGAGTGTGACATTTTCCAGCGCTGCAAGAGTGAACATATTCATTCCCAAGGTTGCTCCAACCGCTCCCCCATTCCTTCATCTGACTGCCTCAAACCCTAGCATCGTTAAGCTTATATACATCAATGAGAGAACAACTAGGAAGGGAATCAACAGTGATCCTTGATCCGTGCTATTCATGCAGAGAATTGTTCAAACGAACATGAGTATCTCTCAACCTCTCCACATCGTATCACCCACAGTCGGATGACCAGACTGAACGTGTACATTTATGCTTGGAGAATTACTTGCGAGCTATGACTCACCAATCTCCATAGAGATAAGCATCCTGGTTAACCTTGGCAGAGTTTTAATATAGTTCCATCATTCCTCTCTGCAAATATCATCATTTCAAGCTCGATATGGGTATGTCCCTCCTCTCCTGGGCCTCACAGGAGACCCATGTAAGGTTGACAGAGTGGAGTCCTTCCTGACTGCACATGAGGAACAGTCTAAGATCTTGATTGAAAACTTGAGATAGACTTAGGAACGAAGCTCTATGCTGATTAAAAGCTCGCGGAGAGATAGTTTGTTGTTGGGGATTGGGTATATTTGAGGCTTGAACCTTACCGTTAGAATTCGGTGAACCTCCGTCGTAATTTGAAGATTTCAGCTCGATACTATGGACCATTTCAGGTAACAGAGAAGAAAGGTTCAGTGGCATATGCTCTCAGGCTTCCCCCGGGATAAAAAAATCCATCATGTCTTTCATGTGTCGCTCCTCAAACTTAATTGGGCCATAAGAACAAACTGTGTCACACACTACCATCATGTCTGCATGAATAGCACGGATCAAGGATCACTGTTGATTCCCTTCCTAGTTGTTCTCTCATTGATGTATATAAGCTTAACGATGCTAGGGTTTGAGGCAGTCAGATATTTGGATTGTAATAGTAGCGTAGAGCAGCAAAAAAGGCTTTCTCGAGCCGCCTCTTCTGCATTTGCTTTCATCAAATACAAACAATCTTTCATTTTTCCAATTTTATCTCTTAAGGATCATCTCAGATCCTTAACACGTACACCTAGATTTACCGACTATAAGGAACCCTACATAAATAACCCTTAAGATATGAATGTATTGAAAAATACACCAAAGTTGATGATTCAACTGATTAGTTACAATGTTATTAGTATAATCAATACATCATTCAAGTACATAAACAAAGCGATGCATTCATAGTAATTTACATTATTGAGTATCATAACTCGCATACAAATTCACTGTCGGTTAATGTGGAAAAGAAAGGTCATTCGAAAAGCAATATTACATGAATAACGATCTTCTTTTGTGCAGTATGAGGAAAATGGTTGAGATGGGAGTACCGTGCTTACAAGCTTGAGCTATTATCCCACAATTTGCAAGTTTCAGTGGACATTGCGTGTGATCAACCCCTCAAATATAACATAAAGATCCTTGTTCTCGGGACCGAATATCTCATCGGCCTTCCTAAGAGTATCCTGGGAGAGAATCAAAACAAAACACAGATATTCAGGTAAAAGCTGGTGAGAGAGAGAACAAGAGATAGAGAGAGTTGTACTTCTTTGGTTTGCTTGTGGGAGTTTAGTTCCTTCACATTTGCTAGAAAAGCACCAAACTGCTCGTAAGACAGACGACTCCTGATGATACAAGAGAACACATGAGATGGGAAATACTTGGTGGATCAATCTTATGAACAGGCCCATCCAAATTTTGCACTATCATGTTCATGTCAATAAAATGAAGCTAAATTTCACAAATCAATAGAAAGTTCTTCAAGGAACCCACAACCAACATAGCTACACCAGAAAATGAAGTGGATGAAGATTCTTCTGATCTATCTACATCTGGTGTTTGGAATTGCAAATGAGAATAGTTGTATGCTTATGAAGTATGATCTAACACCATCTATACAGCTTAGCTATAATTGTATTAACCGGTGTTTACAAGGCACAATTTGCATAAAATAATTAATTTCATGTTTTAGCCAAATTGCAGATTATCAGGATTAAGGCTTTACCTGACTTGCCGGAAAAATTCCTTCCCATCAACTCGAGTTCGTCCTGAATCAAACAACAACCATTTATGACGACATGTGACGAAATTGCAATAAGTACTCTATTGTCTGTTACATTCAAGTAATAGCACAAAAACCGAAAGGGAAAATGTTGCAAAATTGTTGTGAAGTTATGTGTTTTGTTGACAGAATAGTTTTGAATACATTATGAACTTATTGTTCTAGGAAACTTAGGAGTTCGATCCTCGTGTTTTTTTTTTTTTTTTTATTTCTAGTTTGTTATATATTTAAGTATAGTTTAATTCTCCGGTATTGGTAAATTATTTAAATTCTCTTTTATTCAAACATCCTACAGTACAGTCTCAAACAACCACCTCACATATGATTTAACAGATTCAATGCTGTGTTATGCCAACACACGCCCAAAGACAAATGTATCTACCTGATTGTTTGTGAATGATTGTCACTATGGGAGAGGATCAAGTAGGGATTCGTACATTAAAAGAACATTTATTCAATCACTTTCAGACTAAGGATTGGGGTAAGGTATATTATTTCTTGGAAATGGATTTTGCCCAATCTGATAATGGGATAGTAAATTGTCAACACAAATATGCTCTAGTCATCCTTGAAAAAAGGAAGATGTTTGATCGTCCACCTACAAATTCCGAACTTCTTCCAAGATTGGGGGAACCTTCAGAAGCTCTTGAAAGCTGTCGTAGGCTTGTTGAAAAGTTGAATAACCTCACTGTTACTAGATTTAACATTTCATTTGTCTCAAGTGTTGTATGTAAATTTCTTTAATCTCCTTATGATAGTTATTGGATGCATTGGTGCATATTAAAAACATTACACATTGCGTCCAATTTAGTGTTTCATGAAGGGACCAAACATACAAAATTGATTGTCACTTTTTTATCAAGATGATTATGTATGGATGCACTAGGCACATTTATAACAAGTTTGGTTCATATAATATGTATACTCCAACCTAAGGGGGAATGTTCCAACAAATTAAAGACTTATTGTCCAAGTTAGGAGTTTGCTCCTTATTTCTAACATGTTTCATACTTTTGTGTAGGTCAATTATTTATAGGGAAAATTTCAATTTAATACCCTGACAAACTTTTATTTGCAATATAACACCCTAATATGTTTTTTTTGCATTATAATACTCTGACAAACTATTATTTTCAGTTTCATACCCAACCGTTAACTTTCCATCCAAAATGGATGGAAAATGGCCATGTGCTTTGCACATGACGTTTTTTTTCAAAAAAATACCAAAAACACCCTTCAACCTTTGATTTTTTAAATATATAAAAACTGATTTTTTTAAAATATTTTTTGAAGTATATAAAAATCAGTTTTTTGTAATATATAAAAACTGATTTTAATCTTTTTAAAAATAAATCTGATTTTTTGAATTATATAAAAATATGATTTTTGAAATATATAAAAACTGTTTTTTTAAAATATTTTTTAAAATATATAAAAAATCTGATTCTTGTAATATATAAAAACTGATTTTTAAAATATTTTTTTAAATAAATCTGATTTTTTAATTATATAAAAATATTATTATGAAATATATAAAAATTGATTTTTCAAATATATAAAAACTGATTATTAAAAAAATTGAAATAAAATATTTTTCAAAAATATATAAAAATATTTTTTTAAAATATGTAAAAACTATTTTTTATAATATTTTTTTGAAATAAATCTGAATTTTTTAATTATATAAAAATAACATTTTTTGAAATATATAAAACTGATTTTTTTTAATATTTATTGAAATAAAAAATAGTTTTTTGAAACCTATAAAAAGTCTGATTTTTTGTGGTAGGTTTTGAAAATTTGATTGGTGTCAAGGGGTATTTTTAACTTTCCATCCGTTTTGGATGGAAAGTTAACGGTTGGGTATGAAACTGAAAATAATAGTTTGTCAGGGTATTATAATGCAAAAAAACATGCTAGGGTGTTATATTACAAATAAAAGTTTGTCAGGGTATTAAATTGAAATTTTCCCTTATTTATATAAAAGGGTCTTCACGTAGTTAAATTATACTCTTCTTTTCTACTTCAACAGTTAGACATTAGTCCAAAAGTTATGCAGATTGTTTCAGTTTAATCCTAAAGTTTTGTCTTATATTGTTTCAATACTAAAGTTGGGACAAATTGTTTTAATTCAAACTCAGTTTAGGCCATGAGTCTTAATTGGAATGATTTGTCCAAATTTAGCATTAAATTTAAACAAAAACACATCAAAAATATGCTTAATTTTTAAGAAACTCTAGTCTGACTAATAAGGAACAAAACACAACTTCTTGATTATTTTGGCACACTTTCCAAAACAAAAGACAATACTTTATGAAAACTAGCAGGCCTAGTATATTATTTTCATAACACCATTAAATAACATAAATTATGCAGACCATTGGGCTACAGAATTATCCCATCATGCCTAGAGAATTATTTCATTACCAAACTAAAATGTAATATAGAAGGAATTATATATAGTGCAAGAGCTAACCTGTTTGAGATCCTGCCTCATACCCAGACATCGACACAGATGACCTGTCCTCAAAAATGCCTCTTGAAGTGGAAAATGACATTGAATGGCGTTTTGGGGACACCGGTTTTGATGTTCTTCTAGGAGACGCAGAAGCCGATAGACTAGGAGGAGAACCAGGAGGGGTAAGTCGAGGTGTGCTAGTTTGAGATAAGAATCGTGGCTCAGGCACTATGTTAGCCCTCAAGGCTGAAATGAAACCAATATGAGGTAAGAGAAAATATAAAGTGGAAATCCATCTATGACAAGTGCAAATTGCAGCTGTAGAAACACAGAAAACATTTCAGCAAATTTATTCAACAGTGTACGACGAACAAAGGTCATATATAGATCAGCTTCATACAATCCGTCTCACGTTCCTCGGCATGTGAATTTCCTGTTTCAGAGACCTCGCTCTGGATTGAAGAAGTTCTTGAAGGGGCCAAGGTAGTGTCATCTTCTGTGACAAACAAATAAAACCATTTCAATTTCCCATACTAACATAGCACACAAGAAGAAAAAAAATAGTTCTGTTTAGAAGGAAATCCAAGGATCATCAAGATCAAGGTTATTTCACAATTCATGAAAATGCACATCTACTTACACTAACCAACTAGATAATGTTTATACCCGGTTTGCTATTCTTTTTATATAAGAAATAAACACCCCATCCCACGTACTTATGAAGGCACTGCCAGGCTCTACAATAGTATGCCAACAAAATGCATGGTTCCTAATGAACTTATCACTTCATTTTGGGCCAAAAGATTCACAGGAAGAATCCGAGAATACTTTGTTTAGAATGGAAAGCCATTGTACAGGAAATGATCCCGGTTGTACTGACCCATTATACAGTATGAAGATTACATAAAATACATAGAAGCAATGTATCAAAGATCCTATCTACAATGAGATAAGACAAGGTTATACCTATTGGGGTTGGCTTGGCAATGACCTTATTAGGAGCTCTGGCCTGCAGCAAAACTAGAATTAGCCATCACACTCTATCCATTCTCTCAAAAATAATATCGTTGGAGTACACTCAGAGTCAATGAAATCACCAAACTAGTGACACTATAGTGGAAGTAAACATAACTTACAGAACTTTCATCATCCTCCTGAATTGATTGCATGAGTGTCTTCCTGAAGACCTCCAACTGCAAGCAAAACAGTCAGATCTCATACAAGTAAATGCCATCCTCAATTGTGCAGCAGATGTTTCAATAAAAACCCTTACCCCTAAGTTTATAACAGTATCTTATTATTTTAAAAAATTACTAAGTACGAGAATGTGATTAACCACTCAATCATAATCAATTATAAAGTCCGCAACTTTGCATTGGAAGAGAAAAGCTATGGTAAGTAAAAAACAGATCACTATCCACCTATGACCAGTTTCTTGGTTCAACCAATGTTGACTAACATGCTCAACATCCAAACACACAACAACTATCAATAGCCTAATGCTTGTTAAATTGAAGTGCATTGATGTTCTATTGTAAACTACATTTGTTCAGACACAGAAGAGGAAAAACAATTGTCATTTCATTTAAGAACAGCCATATGCTTGCAGAGCAATTATATTTACCGGAATATGTTAAAGTTTGTCTCCATCACAAAGTGATGCACAAGCCAGTGTAATATAACACATCAAACATCTGTCAGATGGCTCGGTTAAGTCACAATTTACCAAAACATTCGGTTTCTTCACATTGGAGTCCATGGTGATGATAACTAACACGCAAGTCTATAAACTAGAGTATTGTTAAAACTGTTTCGGGACATTATATTTCTGAGTTCCAGTTATAACCCACTAAAAAAAACAGAAATTTGAAATAACCCACAAAAAAAAACAGAAATTTGAAATAACCCACAAAAAAAACAGAAATTTGAAATTCATGAGGGATTGGTCAACGGTAAGAAAAAACCTTATATAGATATAAAAATATTAGAGAACCAACTCAACTAAAAGCTCAAGCTGATAGTTGAAGGTCCAATTATAGTTATATTCTAACAAAGCGTCCTCACGGATAAATCCGTTTACGGGTTTGGAGGTGAATTATATCGAAGAGGAGATAAGCCTATCAAGAAGAGATATAAGGGTTGACCCATTTTAAGGCAAATTTGATAAATAGAGAAGAAATAAATTTTTTGTAGAGAGTGGAGATTGAACCTGGCCCGTGAGATAACAAGCTTTGATACCATGTTAGAGAACAAATTCAACTAAAAACTCAAACTGATAGTTGAAGGTCCAATTATAGATATATATTCTAACAAAAAAAAAGGAAAATTGAGAAGAAATGCCATACCTTGGCCACATCTCTACTGAGCTTCCTGACAGTGTTACTCAGTGAGGCGTTATCTCTGACCAAGCTCTCCTGCAACACCAGAGAAACGAGTGAGCTGAAGGAAACCAGAGACAAGAGTGTTGATAAAAATGAAACCTTTTCTTGTTGGGCTTTGGCGAGTTGATCGGAGAGGGAGGAGTCGAGGGAGGCGAGCTGGGAGTGGAGGTGGGCGATGAGTTCGTCCTTGTCGGCGAGTTGGGCTCGGAGGAGGGAGGACTCGGATTCGAGGGAGGAGACACGTGTGGCGAGGGCAATGGAGGTGATCTTGCGGGCCACGTCGAGCTGCTCGAAGGGATCGGAGGGCAGGACTTGGAGGACCTCATGGGGAAGCCCGAAGTGGGTTGGGATTGGGATTGGGATTGAGGTTGAGGTTGGAGGACCTTCTTCCTCTCCCACCATTTCTACTTCTTTTTTTCGATTAAAATATTTTACTCTCCCTCCTTTGGTTTTTAATACGTAGCGAATGTGGATAGAGAGATTTGGCGTAGAGTGATGAGTGGCTTTCGTCAAAGGCGTTGGTGATAGGACACCAACTTACTAGTGCTCTCTCTTTACTCTTTGACTCTTTGCTACGTCTCATATTCAATGCAATTTCTACTACACAATTAAAGATGCTCAATGGAAATCTTTCTGGTTTCCTTTACATCTCAAAGACTATTTAGAGCCTCACTTGTTACACGCGGTTCACTGACGGATAGGTATTGACAGAGACGACGGGATAGTCGATAGTTGACGTATCGGTGGTAAATAGGTGCTGACAAATAGGTGTACCGGTTACGTTATCGACGATACTATCCTTTAACCCTCAAAAATATATATTTTGACCAATGATTGACCTTTGGAAAATATCTTTTAAAAATATAGTGTTATTTATAAAATCTGCTATAGTTTAAGAAAATATGTTTTAAATTAATTTTAAATTTCTAGTAATATTGATTTATTATTTAATATATATTTAATTTCAATTTAGTATATATTTAAAGCTTTTCTATTTTTTTTAGTAATTAAATTATTTTATATTTTTTATCAAAATTGAAATACAAACACTCTTGAAATTCTTTTATAATATTTATTTATGATCGGAGATGAAATTCTATCAATTTGACTGATAGAGGAGAGAGAAACATATATATTATTTTTTTATTCTATCAGTCAGCACTGTCAAACAACAACTTGACATTGGTTAGCGAACCGGCTAATTACTTTTCTCACAAACCCAATTTATTATTATGGGAATTTGGAACCAATCCCGAAACCAAAAACTCACTATAAAACCAACCAGTTGATTGGTCGGTTGTCCCCAAAATTCCCTCTATCCTCCTTTTACACAGATTCTAAATTGTTCGAACTCTGAGCTGGATGGGTAATGAGGACTAGCTACTAGTGGACTAGATCTGGTACGGGCGTGCGTTAGGGAGAAATAGTGCAACTGCCTGTTGGAGCGTTGATCTTACGATCAACATATCATACGGCTCTAATAGGGAGTCAAAGTATGCGATTTGTACGACTGATTTGGTCTGAAACGCAAGTCAGCTGATCCAACACTATGTGGAGCGCGTGCGCACGAGATCGTCGTGGACTACGCATCACTGAATTGTTTAGGGATAAGACTGCCACGTGGCGTAGTCTGATTACGCCACGTAATCTCCTCTAATTCAGCTTTTTAAACTTGTAAACTTAATGTTTCTTTTATGCTTCGATTGACCTCGTTCTTGTACTAATATTTTTCATTTCTCGAGGGCTACAAAATGGGACCAATGATGGATATTTTTGGAATATTTGAAAAATATCAACAACAAATTTAAATAATGTTAAAATATAAAAAGAAACATAAACAAGATAAAATTTTAGGAAAAATATTCAAATTAAATACGAGAAATTTACACTCATCAGCAGCGGAGAATAACTAATTTTAGTAAACCAAAGGTCCAAATAATAGTCCATTTTAAGGCCTAGTAAAACCCAAATTATGGGGTGGGCTGGTTACAAAACCGACACCAACTGCACCATAGGTAGAAATGTTATCTACCAACTCTAGTGGCAGTGCCGGTTATAGTGATCCGGTGATCAGAATAGGAAACGACGAAGACAGAGAAAAGGGGTCCTTTCCAACTAGTGCAATGGTTGGGTTGTTGCACAATAATATCTAACATATATATCTGCTGCACGAGAAACTTAGACCTCAATTATTGTAATTGACAATTTAGGGAGCATGTGAGAGAATGGGGGTAGTTAAAACAGACAAAGAAGACATACAAGTTTGACAATGGAGAAATGTCGTTCATCTTCTTTCTCCAACATACCAACTGCTCCCCTCCCTCTCAAAATAAAGCATCTTTGGGCTCTCCTTTGTTTCTTCTTCTCAAAACCAAGAAAATTTTCAGACACTCTATGTCATATCCGACCGCTACCTAGGCTGAGAAAGTTTTCATCAAGTTGAGCTTGTGGAAACTTGGTCCTAGTCGTCTATCTGCACGCACCCAAAGGGCTACACTTGATCACTCCCATTCGAATTTCTACCTTCAACGTTGCCATGTTCGCACTGGCACCTGCCGTGGACGAGGAAGAGAAAGAAGAAGAAGAGTTCGCAGGGTTCACCAGTCCTATCAAGTCTCCTAACTACGGCCTGCGGAGCATAGTAAAACAGTCTCCTCTTCGCCCGACCGAGGATCTTTCTAAGCAGAACAAGTTGACAAGGCCAAAACTCAAGGTCACTATCAATCTTCCGGATAACGAAATATCGGTGGCCAGCAGGAAATTACTAAATGGTAGAGTTCCGGTGTGCTTTCCTCGTAATAGTAGTAGTACAAGTAGTCGTAGAAGCGTTGTGCAAGTGCTGAGAGAGGTGGATGCAGATATATTGGCTCTTGAGGATGTGAAAGCTGAGCAGGGGAGGGGCATGAAGCCGCTTTCGGATTTGGCGAGAGTTGGGCTCCCGAGTATGGTAATGCTATACTCTCCAAGTGGCCTATCAACACTTGGAAAGTTGTACACATTGCTGATGATAGAGATTTCAGGTTCACATGCTTTCTTAACTCAACCTTATTTTATTTACGGATAACGTCGATTCTCAGTCCAGTCGGAAAGATCATGTACACATCTTAACTATGCTCCACCTTTTGTCACAAATCCTAACACAAAGGTGGTACACGTTTACAAAAAATATCAATTACATGTAAAATAATTATGAAAAAGGGGATATGATCTGTAAAAAAAATACCACTTTTATGATACTTTCTATAACAAAATACCACATTTGTGTTAGGATCTGTCACAAAAGGTGGAACATGGTTAGATGTGATATGACTTTTCCAATTAGGTTAAGAAGTGACATTTTCCCTTTTATTTATATTAATGTCTCCATCAACTCACATATTTGTTTTCCTGCACCTCTTTTTGAGGGGGAGCATGTATAAAATAAAACGTCATCAATCAAAAAACAATATTTACGCGTATACGTGTGATCCAGGAACGTGCTCAAGGCCACAATCAATGTAACATGGGCCGGAGAGTTCAACTTCCAATGCACCCAACTTGATCATCTAAATGAAAATTGGAGAATGAAGCAGATAAATGCGATACTCCGATCCAACAACTCTCCCCACATCCTTGCCGGAGGTTTGAATTCCCTAAACCGAATAGATTACTCGTCTCGAAGATGGACCGACATCGTCAAGGTAAACTAGATTACACATTACATGCCTGAGATTAAACACAGAATATTCTGTCAAAAAACACAGAATATTATGTGTTTTTGGATAGAAAATTATGGTTTTTGATAATATGTTTGTCGGACCATGATTTTTGGACGATAAGAAAGTCAATAGTTATAGCTTATACTACGAAGTCGAATAATAGTCATTTTCTGGAGTTTTCCCGAAAAAGTATCTCAGTGTCGATAACCATGTATATTGCAGTACTATGAAGGTATAGGAAAGCCAACCCCAAAGGCCGAAGTGATGAAGTTTCTGAAAGCGAAAGAGTACATAGATGCCAAGGAGTTTTCTGGAGAATGCGAGGCCGTGGTCATCGTTGCAAACGACCAAAGTAGAGGACCATGACACAATCTTATATATTTTTTGTTGAAATTCATGTATGTCTAACAACAATAGCTAACTAAACCATGTGTTGTATGTCCAATGAATGATGAAACAGATGTCCAAGGTACTTGCAAGTACGGCACCCGAGTGGATTACATTTTGGCATCGCACAACTCGCCGTACAAATTTGTTCCGGGGTCCTACTCTGTTGTGTCGTCTAAAGGCACTTCTGATCATCATATAGTTAAGGTTGACATGGTGAAGGTGAACAACATAGCTGACACTTCTCATGAGATCGTTATGAGTAAGCCTAAACAGAAGGTTGTCAAGATTGTAAATAGCACTAGCTATTTTTCAAGAGGTATATGGCAATTTGGCACCTAGAAATTGTTTATAGCATGAATCTTAAACACTATTTATATTGTTTAGGTTAAGAATCATAAAAAATTAGTCATTAATTGAAGTGGCATTTGGTAGTAGCAAAAGGATAAACATATTTTTGTTCTTGGCTAATTTTAGAATTGTATATTTGTAGTTATTTGGATTCTATGAGGAAAAATTAAATCTTGTTATAGTTGACATTATTTCTCGTATGTGTATGTACGCGTATGGTTTTATTTTGTTGATGTAAGACACATGTAACAATTTCCTTATGCGTGTATTTATTTATATAGAGGAGTTCGGGTCTGTAGCTCTGTTGGGGTTAAGGTTTTCTCGTTCCTTGCAGATCCGTCGTTGATCCTCCTCCCCCTTTACCTTCCTCATCCATATCATGCCATACATCTCCTCAGCCTTCGCAAAACCGGCACCTAGCGGAGCACCCCCCCCCCCTTCCCCTTTACCTTCATCATCCATATCATGCCATACACCTCCTCAGCCTTCGCAAAACCGGCACCTAGCGGAGCCCCCCCCCCCCCCCCCCCCCCCCCCCCCGCTGATCAGTAGTACCAGCAGGCGCCTCCTCCATAGTAGTGGAAGATAATGCTGCAGCAGGCGGCGGCGCAGTCTCACCACCCGCAGGCCGTGCCTCCGCCGGCTCAGCAACAAGCTCTCTTTGAACCCTTTAGGGTTTCTCATCGAACCCCTCAAGGGTTGAACTCTCGTCGTCGCCGATTATCCCTCCGGTCGACGTGTGCCACCGCGCTCCTGTCACACGGTTCGCATCCCTTCCGACCGCCACACCCTCCCATCACGTCGCGGTATCCCCGATCGTTCCATGGCCTCCAATCCATCCCAAACCGATCACACCACAGGGATCGGTGCAGACCTGAAGAATAAGCAGGTCTCTCCGTCTCGTCCACAACCTCTGCCAGATGAAGGTGGGCTCGCAGTGGAACCGAGTCATCTCGACAGATGGAACCCTAGGGGATAGGTAGTCGACGGGAAACCGCAAGTGAATATTCGACTGAGACGGAACGTCTTAAGGATCCACAGACGGAGGTGTTAGCGCTTCCTTTGGCAGAATGAGAAGACCCGGTGGGGGTGGGAGGGTCTGACTATGGATTTTACCCACAGACCCGGGACTACCGGTGCTGGGAAGTCTCGGGAAAGCCGCAATTAGAGCACCAGTTTCAAGTTTGCGTTATGTTTTTTTTACTATTTTAGTTTAGGTTGGTTAGTTCTTTTCGTTTGTTGGATTAGGTTTTTTATGTTTAGTACTTTTGAAACGCCGGTAAGGAGATGTCTTGAGTTTTGTCTGCGATCAAAAGCAGGCTATCTTATACGGGTTCATGAGCGTTGTGCTTGCTACGGTCGGCCTAGACACATATCTGGAACGCAGAGCAATTACGCTATACATTGTATGGTTTTTGTTTGCAGTAACCCACTTCACCGGTTACCCGTTTCAAAAAAAAATATAGAGGAATCCGTCCTAAGTGAATCTTACGTTGTAAATTATAAATTAAAATAATAACATAAATAAATTATTTTAATATAAGGATTAAAAAAATGTAACATCGAATTTGGAGTTTACGTATTCAGTAATATCAGTTACAAAAAAAATCTGTAACAAATGCGAATCCACATTTAAATTTCGGTTTTGATATTTTTTTATCTTGTGTTACAACTTTTTTTCATGATTTTCAATTATTTTGATAAGCGACACTTTATTAGAACTAAATTTCTCCATGAAGGAGAAGAAAGGAAGAACCACCCAAAAACTATCACTCAGACAAAAACAAGCAACCAATCAAGAAAAAAGGGGACAAAAACTTACGAAATGGAACAAAAAAGGAACTTTAAGCAACACAACCAAAAAGAAACCGATAGAACAAAAAGAACCAAAAAACATAGAGACCAAAACTGAGGCACCAATCGAATCTCTACGAGGGAACTACAACATAAACCAACAACACACTGAACCACTCTTGCCAATAAGAATCAAGAGTTAGCTCTGGGGTCCTCATCGTTTGACAACACTCCCCCCCCCCCCCCCCCCCCCAACGCTTAGCTCTAAGCGTTCATGCGCTCCATTAGTCTCACTTTCGAAAGTCGTTAGATAAAATGAATTGGTGTAAGAATAGGATGATGAAAGATGACGACTTGATGACATATCCAGTCGCCGGTGAAGTGTGAAAAAGTTTCGACATTGATTTCCCTAGGTTTCCATCGAAAACTCACAATATGCGTCTTGCATTGACAACCGATGAGTTTTTCCCATTAATGCAACTTTTTCCCCTCAAAGCACATGGCCCATTAATATCATGCCTTAAAAATTACCGTCGAACATGTCATAAACAAATATGGTAACCTAATGACGTTGTTGATATCTAGTCTGAAGTCGCCTAGAAAATGTATGAACAATTGATGCGACCCGTGATTGACAAGTTGTTAGAGTTGTAGGAAAATGGGGTTGGGACCTATGATCCATCAGTTAAGAACACATTCAAGATGCATGTCGTATTTAGGGGTTCACGCGTTCATACCCGAGGAGTTAGGACTCCCGCTTTCGCGACAATTGTCGCCGTACGTGCCACATCCCTAGAACGCATTTTGGAGCCACATTCGTTGCCATAGTTCATCTATGGTAGCTTAGACCAGAGATGTAACTTTTTGCGACCCTCGTTTCGGTTCTGAAGTAGTGGTCTTGGCTTCTCCGTTTTGACATGATCAGTCATCGCCATCGCACGTTGCAATTCTGTGTTAATCTATTTTTGTTGCGTTGTTGTTGTCTCAGTAAGTAGTTTAACCAGCTTTGTTCCTGCAACTTTAGCTATTCGTTCTGTTTCCCATCATCGAGCAAGGAAGGCCTACTGTTGCTGCCAAAAGTCGTCGTTTTTAATTTAAGAGATGGTTTCCTCTCCATACGAATTATGGTGAATGGGGTATGGTGAGAGTTTCTTGCCGATGTGCACAAACAAAGAAGCTTCAGTATCACTCTCAGGTGTTTAGGGTGAGAAGCCGGCCCATATTGTTGCTAAGGTTAGAGACGGAGACAACTTAGGTCGCCGGCCTCAATCCGTTCCAAGAAAGGATGAGTTCGAGGGACTCTCAGGTAAATATGAGTTGTTTGTTGAACATGACACAATTTGTTGTTGGAAAGTGGCTGTCAAAAGCCTTTTGGTTTTTGCTTTGGGTACCACATCGGAAACAAAGGGGGAGTTGGTTGAGTTAATAAACTCACCCCCCGTTATCCTTGCTCAATAAGCTCTTGGGCTCTCTATTCAGGCTGGGCCGGAATAGGCCTCGCGCCCGCCGCCGTCTGTCCGGGTAGAGACGGGCCGGGCCGGGCCCGAGTTCGGGTTCGGGTTTGGGTGGAGCCCCTGCGGGGCGAGCAAGAATTAATTTTTTTTTTGGTAAAATATTTTCTGAAATTCAAATCTTTTTGAATTTAAATAAGTTGCAACGTTTTTTCAGTTTTGATTCTGAATTAAATTGTCTGAAATTCTGAATTAAAACAACGGGTTAATGACTGAAACGTTTTTTGCACTTATTTCGTTGGCGTTTTTACCCTTTTACCCCTGCTCCTTTCGAACCTATAAATAGATGGTTCTGTACTCATTTGCACACTACGATTTTCAACCAAACCAGAGCCAAACTATACTCAATTTTACTCTCTTCCTCTTTCGTTTTACTACACCCTTGTTCTGGTACTGTTTTGCTGCTTCCACATCCAGTAGAGCGAGTGGGCGCGCTGCTGGGCAGAGCTGTGTAATCTTGGGGAGCAACCGCTGCTGATCGCCACTTCGGTCACTCGGAAATATTGCTTTCAAGTCAGTGGTTATGCCACGCCACAACTGATAGCTTACCAACCAACCACTAATACTTTGTGCAACCAGCTGCTGATAGTTTGTGCTGCGAAGTGCTGATACTTTACCATTCATCTGTTGATCAGCTTCTACACGTCCAACCGGTTGGTTCTTTCCAGTTTTCAATTGTTTGCATTGTTTAATTCAGTTCCCTTAATTCATCAATTCTGCATATATATTCCAACATTTGTCGTATGAATCCACATAGAAAGATTCAGGAAAGATTCATTCAATGAGGATAGTTGAATGGTATGGAAATAGTATCGATCAAATTGATCAGGTTGATGTTGAACCTGACTTGCAACAAGCACTTGAGCTAGTTCAGGAACAAGCTTTGTAATTTACGTTTGGTTCTTGGCCTGCACCTGTGACAAAGGGTGTGGGCCAAAGTCCATGCCCAGTTAATTGAAATCATGTTAATTATTCGGATAGTGTAGAGTCGGAACATGTACTTGTTTCGGGACAGGAATTAGATACTAGGACAACAGGTCTTTTTGGGGTCGCGGTCTCGTTGTGCCTAAAATGGTTACTCAAGTACATGAACAAGAAAATGTAGTACCTGAGGTTGTACCACAAGTACAAAGGAGGTCTAATAGAACATGTCAAGCCCCTATCTGATATGGATTTCTCACTTCAGAGATTCATGACGTGATAGCCGTGGATCAAATTGAATCCACATCCTATCAAGGGACCATTGACTAGCTGCAGAGATCTATTCATGGATTAAAGCATGCTCGTCAAAGTTGGAATCTTTGTTTTGATGAATAAGTCAAAGGGTTTGACTTCATCAAGTACAAAGATGGGCCTTCTGTATACAAGAAGGTTAATGGGAACGCGATCGTATTCTTAGTGATGTATGTAGATGACATACTGATCATTGAAAATGACATCCCTATCTTGAAAGATGTTAAGGTGTGGTTAGGGCAATGTTTTTCAGTGAAGGGCCTAGGCGAAGCTGCATAAGTATTAGGTATCAAAATCTATTTACATAGATCTAGAAAGCTTCTGGGCCTAAGTTAAAGCACTTACATTGACAAGGTGTTGTCAAGGTTTAATATGCAAGACTCTAAAAGAGGGTTTTTGTCCAATGTCCCATGACATTATTCTCAGCAAGACTCAGTGTCTTATGACACTTGATGAGCGAGACCGTCTCATATGCGTCTGATATTGGATTTATCATATATGCGATGTTGTGTACTAAACTCAATGTCTTGTATGCATTAATCGCAACGAGTAGATACCAGGCAGGTCCATGTGAAGGTCACTGGACGATAGTTAAATGATCCTTAAGTACTTGAGAAGGACTAAGGATGCCTTCATGCTGTATGGCAGCCAGAAAAGGGAACTAGCTATAAAGGGTTACAATGATGCTAAGTTCTAGACCGACATATGATTTTAAATTATAATCTGGTTATGTGTTTTTGTTTGAATGAAAGTGGGTTCAGCTTAAGAAGCTCGGAGCTGAACACTGTTACTACAATGGAAGACGAGTAGTTACCTGCATCGGATGCAGCTAAAGAAACTGTTTGGATCCGGCTTGGGAATCATTCCTAGTATATCAAATCCGGTAAACATGTATTGTGATAATTGTGGGACGATAGCATAGGTCAAGGAGCCTAGATCGCACCAGAAATCCAAACACATCCTAAGTCGTTACTATCTCATTCATTGAGAGAGGAAACGCTAAGATATGCAAAGTACCTACAAATGATAATGTGGTTGATCCTATAACCAAGGCGCTTCCACACCTTAGACATCAGTGTCATGTTAGGTCAATGGGCATTACTTGTAATGTTGATTGGGCCTAGTGCAAGTGAGAGTGTTGGTTTTTGTGCCCTAGGCTAATCGTGATTATGGACGGCATTATCATTTCATTAATACATCGGCACTACTATTATCACTTGTGAAATGTTAATAGTGTGAATAATAATCTTCCTTAAGATCATCGGGTTGGGGACCTGATAGTAAAACTCTTAGAAGTAATAGAGTATTATTCACTTGATCCCTGTTCTTACTGATATACTAAGACTAGTATGATGTTAGCTGATGATCACATTTTACTGATCATACATATTGGATATGAAGTCAAATCATAGATGTCATTTAGGGAAATGACATTGGATGACCCACTTTGAGAATGCTACATAAGAACTGTAATGAGATTTCTTAGTACCGAAATATTACTTAAGTCCTCTGACCTTATAGTCCTTTACTTAAGATCAAGAAACAGCGATCGAGTAAAATAAGGATGACGGCCCTATGCCTTATTCGATCGAGATATCGTTGACAAAAGGGTTAGCATATTAGCGGGTAAAGGTTAAGTCGGATTAACGATCATCATAAATGTTAGGGTAGTCATAATACCTTGCTAGAGGCCAACTATGACATGTGGACGAAACGAGGATTTCAGGCCCACTGCCAACACGTGTTATGAGCCTATAGGGTCGCACACAACAACGAGCCCAAAATCGAATTGGACTTTTGAAGTCCCTCAAGTGAATAAAATAATATATTATATTCGATATAATATTTCTTTATTCATTTAACTCGTTTTTCGAATTGCTAATATAATAAAGATTATGTTGGGCAATTAAAATGCAAAATGGCTCTTGAATTTTCGAAATTCAAAGAGGGTATTTTTGCATGAACACTTCTCCTAAAATAAAACACTTATCATAAAAGAAATTCCAAGAGTTGGACTTGCTTGAAATGACAAAGTGGAGTTATGCAAAGCCTTAGAAGGCCACTTGTCAAATTTGGAAGTTCAAATGTTGGGTTTTTCCAAATAAAATAATGTGGTCTTGTTGGGAGATATATGCATGAAAGAGAAAGAAGAAAAATCATATTTTTCATTGTGTTAAGAATGGTTCTCAAAGGGTAGAGAGAGAAACGAGTTAGAGAGAAGGAGAGGAATAAGTCTTCTTCCTTTGTGCTAGCACACAAGCGATTTGGGATATCTTGTTGGTTTGGATACCGGTAGAGGGGCGGATCCTTTTAGAAACGTCTCAACTCACACTCAATCCACCAAATCAATTTGTTTTGGGTGTTCTTGATTTGCAAGAAGAGAAAAATCTGCCCAGATTTTGCTGCCCAGAATCTGTCCGACCAGCCACTATAAAGAGCTCGATCGGAGGTTCCTCCGATGTCCGATCTTGCTGATGTTTGGAGTGAACGTTCTACACACATTGTTCTTCAATCTGACCGGAGGGATTTGGATTCCAACGGTTCATTGCTGAGATATACGAGCTGCAAGTTGGTCCCTATCTCGAACCAAGCTGAAAAATTGAAAGAGGTAATCTCTCCTTTAATTTTGTTTGTCGGTTTACTCGGAATTACATGGATCCTGAGGCTATTCTAGGGAAAGTTTTTATTTTCCGCTGCGTTTTGCTCCCTAGAATTCCATCAGCTGCAGCTAAGGCAGTTGCTAGCTTTAAAATGAATGGATATATTCTGTTCGTAGCCCTTGCTTGGTGTCGAAAAAATGGTTCAATCAATGGTCGCGAAAAACAGAGTGTAGGAACTCGGAAGTCAGATAAGCTGAACAAAGGGCAAAAGGAACTCATGTCTCTTCCGTGTCTGCAGATCGGAGGATTTGGGGTTTCCAGTGCGTCGGAGGCTTTCCCGAGCTCTATGAGTAAATCTCAGGTCAGAGTTTCAAAACAGAGCATGGATTCTCCGGTTCATTTCAAATCGCCCTTGTCTGGTGAATTGTTACTCATTAAGGGAGGCGTTTTAGACGGCGTTTCCATGAGTGAAGGAGTGTCTTCTAGGTGGACTCTCTACCGGAGACTCGACGGAGTTTGGTGTTCAACAAGCTCTGGGGGCGATCCATAATGCCGAGATTCTTGCTAGCTCGAATCCTAAATTCGAATCGGTTGAGATTTGAGGGAAAGCGATTCCGCTGATCGTGTTGAGATTGTTTCGAATTCTGCTCGTGATTCTCGGGTAGTTACAGCTCCCTAGAATCTGGAGGAGATTTTGGAATGTGTTGTCATTGGAACAGAGGATCGCGGTTTAGAAGATGAAGTCGTGGTCGTGTGTAGTGGGCCGGTTCAGCAGGTGGGTGGGCTTGCGGTTGGGCCTGTTTTGAGCCCAACTATTTCCAGCCCCTCACCTTTGGCTGGTCCATTTGTTGTGGATAACTCTCTTGGATTGGGTTTGGTCAGTGCAGACTGTGTTCAAGAAGTTACTTCTCTACAGATGGTACCTAATGAACTAGTTGGGGATCAGCCGGCCGAGTAGTTGTTGGAAGGAGGTTCTTTTTTAAACCTTCTAAACCTTTGAACAAGGGTCGTCATTCGAAGCAGCCTTCTTGAACTTCGAATCGTCAAAGTCAGCGTCCCAAGTTCTTAGGGGATTACTATACCGCTCATATCAAACCAGCCCATTCTAAGAGTCGGGAGAGATTTTTAAATCCCGTGGACATTGAGAAGAGGAACTTAAAATCTCAAGCTGCTCACAACAGCTACCGCTCAAGCTGTCTACAAACTCAAGCTGCTCAGCCAGCTCATGCAGCTAAAGCTTTTGATGATCCGACCTTGACTTCGGAAGATGAAGAGTGGGTCACTGATGGATGATTGTGTGATCCATTTTATTTTTGTTTCGGGTTTTGTTCCCGCAGCTCCTTTTGAGAGCTCCCCTGTAATGGTTGCCTTTGGTTAGATCCTGCTTGGATCTAACTTGGGTAAACTACAATTGCATACCCTGAAGTTGGCACGTTTAACCGATGATTACCCTGAAGTTCAAAAACTACTGATGCATACCCTGAAGTTACAACTTGTAACTAGAAACCCCTTCAGTCAGTTAAAATGACGAAAATACCCAGGCAGCCAATATAACCGACATCCCAGGCAGAGCAATCATATGTTCTCGGCAAAATGGACATGTTCCCGGAGGTGAAAGATGCCACCACCACCGAAGAACCTCCAACCGGACGCCGAAATTTCGGACAACAACCCGGATCTACAAAATCAAAAGCCATGGACAGGTACACAACCAGATCTAGTTCACCAGTCCCCGAATCCAGCGGGCCAACTGAAACTCTAGCAACAACCAAGCAGCTCAGGGAAAGGAACCGGATAAGGAAAGCAACCTAGCTCTGGAGCACTTCCATACATCACCAGCCCGACTTGGGGCTACAAGCAACGTTGAACAGGAGGCATCAGATAAGAAAATAGAGGGAGGGTGAAGAAGGGGTTAGAGAAGGAGGAGGGTTGGGCTCCGCCAACGACAACCGTGGTTGGAGCCATGGCCATCACCGACGGGAGCGAAGGTGAAGGATGGCGGCTGAGTCCAAAGCTAGGGTTAGAGTAAGGGTAAGATGATAGCATTTTTTCAAATCTCTATAAAAAAATAACAATTTTGTATCAAATTTATTTTTATTTTTCAGAGATCCACAAAATGAGATCAATATTGCATATATTATGATGCAACAAAAATATCGACGAGTAAATGACTTAAGAGCAATTATTATAATAAACTAAAAGATAATTAAGATAAAAATATAACAAAATATAGTCAAATTATATCGAACAAATTTACGATCATCAAGGGGACATCAGATAAGAAAACAGATGGAGGATGAGGAAGGAATGAAGAAGGGAGGGAGAAGAACGGGTCAGAGAAGGAGGATGGTTGGGCTTTGTCGGCGACAACCATGACTGGATCCATGACCTTCACCGGAGGAAACGAATGTGAAGGGTGCCGACTGAGTCAGAAACTAGGGTTAGAGTAAGGGTAAGATGAGAGCGTTTTTCAAATTTCTATAAAATGAAAATAACAACATATTTTACTTTATCACATACTTCAGTTTGATGAACCAATTACGCATGGACAACATGTATGCATATCAAAAACAGTTATATCCTTGTGGGATTTAATGTGTGATGTAAAGCTAAGTAGCTTGAATTAGAAAAAAAGGATAACCTTTTCAAGGGTGAAAGCAAAACCATGCTCTATATCTCCATCACTCCTCATTCTTACGTAGAAGCAACCCCTCCTAACCCCTCCTCTCCGTCGCTATATATAACACAACCTCATTACACATAACTTAACAAATCAAACTCACCTTATCTTGCTATAAGAAAATGGCAGTCTCGTCGACCTCGAACCGGAGCGTCTCCGAGATCACGCTCTCCGGCATCGGAAACCTCATCAAGCTCCTACCGACGGGAACCGTATTCCTGTTTCAGTTCCTGAACCCGGTGCTGACCAACAACGGCCACTGCAGCGTCGTCAACAAGTACTTAACGTCCGTACTCCTCACGGTCTGCGCATTCTCATGCGCCTTCTCGTCCTTCACGGACAGCTACGTTGGAGCCGACGGGTTCACCCACTACGGGGTCGCCACGTGTACCGGTCTGTGGCCGTCGACCAACTCAGGCTCGGTTGACTTGAAAGCGTACAAACTCCGGTTCGGGGACTTCATGCACGCTTTGTTCTCTGTTGTTGTGTTTGCGACGGTTTCTCTTCTGGATACCAACACGGTGCAGTGTTTCTATCCGTCGTTTCTGTTGGAGGACAAGGTCTTTCTCATGGTTCTGCCGCCGCTCATCGGTGCAATCTCCGCCTCACTTTTCATGGTATTCCCGAATAAGAGACATGGGATTGGCTACCCTTCATCGTCCCCTCCTTCGTCTTAAGGCTGCTTCGATTGTATATGTGTGTTTTGTATGTTTATTCTTTTGTTCATATTTTATGGGTTTGGTTGGTTGAATTTGAAACGTTATACATGTAACATTATTTGTACTTTTATCAGCTTGAAACGGTTTTATTTGATGAAAGTTGAACAATCTTCAAGGAATAAAATCTAAAACAAAAGCTCATAACACATGTAGAGATTGATCGTCTACCCCACCGATCCACGCCAAACGTGTTCCATTATTTCAGAAAATATTGGTCGTCGGCTCCGGCCCGAATTCCGGTGGATACATTTGCTTGAGAGAAAGTGTGGGTGGTGGATTAGATTAGGATAAAAAAATTGTATTTTTCTCTAATAAGAAAACATAAATTTATTTTATAATTAAAAAATTGTGATAATATTTATACAAAAGAAATATTTTCATCCCCTATAAATACCCTTACCATATTCTACTATGCACCACTTCAACATCAAAACCAAAATTTTAAATCGTTTTGTCTTGGCAGAGTCGAGACAATTATTGTTTCTGACGATTTGTCTAGTTAAAATTAGGACCGACGTCATCGTTGCTTCCAAATATTTTGTATAACTTTTCTCCTCTATATATACACCATCGCCAACAATTAGGAAACTCTAGTCCTCTGATTCAATTACAGGAGCCCCAAGGTTTATATTTTGGTTCAAACTTAGAAATTTAATAAAAAGATACTAGAAAGTACATGGAGAAAGAACGTGTTCGGGGGAAGTAGAAGAACTCACTTCTGAAGTAGAAACACTAGATTAATTTCTATACGAGAGAATGCTATCGGATAGAGAGTGTTGTGATCGTCCTAGTGCTAAAGCTAAGATGGTTCGAAAATAAATGTTTTGCCAAGTATGTGGTGCCAAAAGGCGCGACAAATATGGTTCAAATAAGGCGACCGGTGTTCGGTATACTTCCATCGCATGGAAAGTTATAGGACTTCTTGGAATAAGATTCATCAATTTCGTGATGGACTGGTTGCTTTGTTTAGTCCTGAAGATATCAAGAAACATATAGCAAAACACTTCAAAAAGCGTTTTTCTAGCACATTGAAAGTTAGTGTGACTCAACCATACCACCCATTAGTACTCGAATTGAACTGCGGTTTTGACAGGAGAATGAAACCTCTCCCTCTCTCTGTTTTGTGCTCGATATTATTATCGTCATACGAGTCCTACTGTGAAATCGTTTCCGACGATCTGCCTAGCCATGGTAAGGATCCGGCCAAGGCAAAAGTAGTTGGTCATGGTACATTCCAAAGGCGGAAGAAAGGTGTTCAAGACAAGGTTCACAAAGCAAAGTCCGGGGCGGTTGGGTCTGCTGAGACGAAGACATGCCGCACTCCGGTGGTAGCTGAAAATATCGTTCAGAAAGGGAAGGAGGTTTTGCTTGTTGATCAAATTGGTTCGGGAAAAGCTGGGGGAGTCGGCACATCTGAACATGAGCTGCCTGGCTCCAACAAGGAGGCCAGTGTTGGGTCTCGAGGTAGGGTTGGAGATGAACCAACTCGCAGCGGAAAATCAATGAAAACCAAGAGACGATTAAAACCATGAAACAACTAACAAAGAATGGATTCACAAGAGAAAAATTCAGCACTAGTTCTTACCAAAACAAGAACACCGGTTAACGAATGATTGGCTTGAGTCTCCAAGACGCCTACGTATCCACATGGGAATCAAAGCCACGTAGTTCTTCTCTTTGAGGACTCAAGAACACAAAAATGGAGGTGGAAACTAGCCAAACCCGAAATGGCCATGGAAGAGGGAGAGAAAATGTGTTTCCTATTCTTGTCTTGTGTTTGTTATGTTGAAAAAAGATGACTTAAACATAACAAAACCCATACTTGTCCAACTAAAGGCATGGGACAAGTATGGTGTCAAGTAAGGTGTAAATAGGACAAAGTATGGCAAGACAAGATTGGGTTAGGTGGTGAATCACCAACACCTTAATCCTTGTCTTGCTTACTTAGTACTAATTAATCAAGACTTGATTAATTAGTTCCATGGGCCTTGGTTGCATGGGCCTTTCATGGGCCTCTTGGAACATGGCCCGTGGCCATTTCCAACGAGGTCCCGTGATTCGCTCATCGCCTCCATGCCTTCCATACCGGAAATGTCCAACATTATCCGACGCGATCAATCCCAAGACTCCAAGCCTTGTCTCGATCCGTAAAGTCCTATTCACTTACGGGCACATGACCCAAAACCCAGTTTTGGTCATGTCCCGAGACAACTCCCTTTTGGCCATTCTCCATAAATGTGTCAATGAGTTTCATCCTCCGGTGTGACCCTTAGGTTTATGCATGTCAATAGATCAACGTAAAATCCCATTTTACTTGATCCTATTTAAGTGGCAACTAACGAGACTTTAGTATTGCCTGACACTACATAACGAATCGACCCTGTCAATTCTAACCTTTCCGTCGTCCCTGTCATTATCCTTTTATCTCCGATATCCTGATTGAGATAAGGCATAGAGCCGTCATCCTTATTATTCTCAATCACCGTTCCTTGATATGTGAGATGACTGAAGATATGATACCCAGTATCATGTGCATGGCCATGCTATTCTTCCAGTCACTCTCGATCAAGTGGCCGAGAACCGATATCTTTCTCATACCTTAGTATGAGGGATAAATCCCTTAGCCGTCTTTCGTGTCACTCATGTAGCCCGTCCCCAAGCCAATCCTGGCCGTTATGGAAGCCCTGTTACGGACAACGTTAGGCTCAGGTCAAACTCAGTTGTTGACTACATAGCGATCACAAAGACTCCTTGGTCTAAGGATACATGACAAGCTACAACACTGAATATGTTCATGACTTAATCTATGGCACATATTCAGGGCGGGTCGTCCAATATCATGTCCCACATGATATCTATGATCAGACTCCGGAATCTCATTCCAATGACTAACAGAACGTAAGCCATAAAGAGCCATCTTTCATACTAGTCGCTTCTAGTGAAGCTTTGTTGACTAGGGACCCATCGAGTGTGATCTATCTCGATCTATGGTTCTATTCGCATGGTGGGCATAGATCAGAGCACACATCGATATATTACTCCAACACATAAGTAATATAAAGCCGCTTTAATTTTATTGCTAACGATGATATATACATTTGGACATTTAGGATTGAACTACGGGCACTAAGACTAACAATCTCCCACTTGCCCTAGTTCCAATCTAAACTCCAATATGTCCCCATCGACATTACATGTCTAACATGTTCAGGCAGTGACACTGCCTTAGTCAAAGGGTTGGCTATGTTATCATCTGTTGCAATATCGGTTATCTTTACTTCACCTCAGTTCAGTATTTATCTGATGAGGTGGATACGCCGCAGTACATGTTTGGATTTGTTATGCGATCTAGGCTTTTAGCTTGCGCAATGGCCCTTGTGTTGTCGCAAAATGGATTCACCGGACTGGATGGGTTTTTAATTACACCCAGCCCTGCCATGAATTTCCAAATCCACATAGCCTCCTTAGCTGCCTCTGCAGCATCCATGTACTTGGCCTCTGTCGTAGATTCGGCAATGGTATCTTGCTTTACGCTTTCCCAGCTAAAGCTCTGCCATTCAGCGTAAACACATATCCTGATTGACTTCTAAAGTCATCTGGATTTGTCTTGGAAAACTAGCGTCTACTCATCATTCGACGACTAGTTCAGCATCATCTTTCCCCCGGGTTAGAATGATGTCTACTGGTACAACATAAGGCTTACGAGACGTCTGGTCTCATACATGTCATGGCATATATGATCGATCCTGCCCCCAGGCGCATAGGATTCTCATCATCCTTTTCAGCTCATCAGGTGTCTTAGGACACTGAGTCTTGCTGAGATGAATGCCATGACCAGTGGGTAAGAGTCCTTTCTTTGAATCGAGCATTAAGAACCTACTCAATGCCTTGTTCACATAGGTTCCCTGACTTAAATCCAAGACCCTCTTGGTGCGATCTCTACATATCTTAATCCTTAAGATATGAGAAGCATCGCCTAAGTCCTTTATTGAAAAACACTTCCTCAACCAAGCTTTAGTCTCGTGCAAGGTTGGGATGTCGTTTTCAATGAGAACCAGAAAGGTAATATTGCTCCCACTAGCCTTCTTATAAACGCAAGATTCATCCTCGTTCTTGATTAAGCCAAATCCAATTACAGCTTCATCAAAACGAAGGATCCAACTCCGAGAAGTTCGTTTCAATCCATAAATGGATTTCAACAACTTATAAATCTTTCCTTTATTCTTCGGATCGTCAAAACCTTTGGGCCGAGACATACAAACGTACTCAGTCAAATTTCCATTTAGGAAAGCGGTTTTGACATCCACTTGCCATATCTCGTAATTATGATACGCAGTTATGTCAAGAAGAATTTGGATCGATTTTGACCATAGCCACTAAGGAGAAGGTTTCCTCATAGTCAATCCATTGGATCTGCCTATAGCCTTTCGCCACCAGTTGAGCTTTGTAGGTCAGAGGGTTGCCGTCCATGTCCATCTTCACCTTGAAGATCCATTTGCATCCTATGGTCCTCACACCATTGATGGGATCAACCGGTTCCCAGACTCGGTTGTCCGACATGGATTGCATTTCCTCCCTCATGGCTCCCAGCCATAACTCGGAGTTGGGCCCATCCACGACTTCCTGAAAGGTGGCTGGATCATCGTGATCCACCATGACTTCATTGTCACCTCCGGATACCATATCTTGGAGGTGGAAGATTGATCCTTTCAAATCGCCTTGGACCTTCCGGAATTGTAACAGGAATTGGTTCTTACTCTACGACAATCTCTGGCTCCTTTCTACTGGGTTGCCAATTGGTTTAGACAGATCTGTACCATCCTGAATTTCTTCGAGATGCACAGTCCTCCCAATGACGTCTTTGGAAACAAAACTTCTTTTCCATAAAGACCCCACCCCAAGCGACGAACACCATGTTCTCACTGGGATTGTAGAAATAGTATCCCCTTGTTGCTTTGGGATACCACACGAAGGTGCATATCTCAGATCTTGGTTTGAGCTTAGTCGAAACCAAATGTTTCACATAAGCCTCGCAACCACAAATCTTTAGGAAGGACAAAGCGGGCATCATCCCGTACCATTTTTAAAATGGTGTCCCTTCCACACCATTCGTCGAAGCCCGATTCACTATGAATGCGGTCGTCTCTAGAGCAAAACCCCTAAAAGAGATTGGGAGATCAGTCCAACTAATCATGGAACAGACCATTGTCTAACAATGTCCGATTTCTCCGTTTGGCTACACCTTTCAACTACAGTGACCTAGGAGGAGTCCATTCCAAAAGGATCCCATTCTCTTTTAGATGATCTAATAACTCTATGGTCAAGTATTTTCCACCTCGATCCAATCGAAGTGCCTTAATACCTTTGTCGAGCTGGTTTTCTACTATAGTCTTAAACTCTTTGAATTTATCAAAAGCTTCAGACTTATGTCTCACCGAATAGACATAACCATATTTACTGTAATCATCAGTAAATGTGATAAAGTAGCTAAAACCCCTCCTGGCAAGTGAACTTATTGGTCTACACACATTCGAGTGTATCAGCCCCAATAATTCACCCGTCCTTTCATCGCGATCGATAAACAGCACTTTAGTCATTTTGCCCATCAAACAAACCTTGCACCTATCGATCGAATGGAATTCGAATGAACCTGAAAGCCCGCACTTCTGAAGTGCTGATAGGCGCTTCTTGTTTATGCGACCCAAATGACAGTACCATAACAGAGTTAGGTTTAAATCGTTGGATTTAGACCTCTTGGTATTAACGGAATATATAGAACTTGAGGCATTGTTACCCATATCTAATATGTACAATCCTCCAACCATGTCAATACTGGTATAAAACATATCATTGCATAGAACATTGAAAACTCCATTTCCAATATTAACATTATATCCTTCCTTGTCAAACACGGATACAGATATAATATTCCTACTAAGAGTAGGTATGCAATATACATTATACAATACTAAGACAAGGCCTCTTGGCAAAGCAAGACTCATGGATCCTACAACAGTTGCCACAACTCTGAGGTCCATTTCGTGCTTTCCAAATCTCTCCTACTTTCAGCCACCATATATTAGTGCATGTGTGAGATTCAGTCATGGTATCTAATACCCATGAATCTTTGGAAGTAGAGAGATGTAGCTCTATAGAGTTAATACCGAATGAAGGCACGGTCCCACCGCCCTTCCTTAGATCATCCAGGTTTCCTGATGAAGGCGCAGTCCTACTGCCCTTCTTCAGATCATCCAGGCTATTTGATGAAGGCGCAGTCCCACTGCCCTTCTTCAGATCAGCCGTGAACTTCCTGTAATCCCGGTTCCAATGACCAGGCTGTTGGCAGTAGAAGCAGACATTCTCAGGTGTCTCATCTTTCCTGCCAAGTGTGCATGGGCCCAGCCCTTGCCACTTCCAATTCCCTTGTTGACCATCAGAATATCCTTGGATCCCAGATCCCTGATATATTCTTCTCATCAGTTAATGACACTTCATGTAACTCTGATATGGTCTTAGAGACAGCCTTGTCAAGGACATATTCTTTGCGTTCAGACTTGAGGACTATCCTCAAAATTCTGTACCAGTCCAAATAGTTTGTCCCATTTAGCTTGACCCTGTCAAGAATGGTTTTTAATGACAAACTATTAATGTTCGCTGAATTTGCCATTTGATCTACAACAGATAAAATTCAATCAGTAAACTGAATAAATTTTATGAAGATCAAGCTTAAACACCAACAATCAATTCTAAACCTTTAGAATCTGAAACCAAGATCCTTGATTCACTCGATTAAGCTGAACTAATGCTCACCACTTAATCGAGCTATGTAGGTAGGACTCCATCCAATCACATCCAATGTGACTCCTGGCTAGGGTATGTACTTATGTACACGACTTACCCTATCTGTTACCCTAGCTCAACCTCAGGCTGAGAATCGTAGTCGGGTCCACCAATTTTCAACTATGGCTCGTCACTATGTAGGTGCTCCGCTAATGCGCACGACACCCACATATGTCGTCCAAACCTACTACCCCGCTTTCCCATGGATGCTCCGCTAATGCGCACGACACCCATAGGACGGGGAGGTAGTAAGGTGTTGATGATTGGGAGGTATCGGACATGACCCGCTTTTACTTGTCCAGTTGTGTTCAAAACTTTGGCACATCCTAGATGCGATGAGCACATCAACTACATTCCAAATGCAATGATGCCTCAAATTACATCCAATGTAATTCTTCCTTTGAACCCGTCAACTACATCCAATGCAATGACGGTTCTAAGGGTTCACACACAAGGATTAAAATTCCAATTTTATCTTTGCATGTGAGGTGATATGCTCGGTAAATAAAGTTAAGCATGCAATTCTAAAGCACATAGAATTAATCATGCATAAACTAAACCAAGCATAAAGCGATAAATGTGCACATAATAGCCCCCTAAACTAACTCCCACTAGCTTCTTGAGCTCCACCGACTCCAAGCCGATGCCAACACCCGAAAAGCCACCAAATGACCTTTTCGCCCTTTCTTCGTCTTGAGTAAAAAATTACAATTTCATACACGACTCGCAGGTCGGGAATAAATAAATAATACAAACAAGTGGTTCGACGACCACACCTTTAAAGAATAATTACACGCTAACTCTAACGGCTCGCAGGCCGTGAAAAGCGATAAATAATTAAATCGAGCTCGGGGCTATTATGTACACCATACCAACATCACATCACACATCGTGTTATCAAACAAGCATGTTATCAAACATCATGTGATTTTCCGGTTTTAATTAATAGCCAAGTTTCGAAATTTTTTGATGCTCGGTTTATCGAAACCGTTCAAAAATGAAACTTTTGAACATTTGATCTTCGAGTTCATCATGACGGTTCCAAACTCGTCATAACTAACAAAACGGTTTAGCCTTGGCATATCAACCATCCAATGGTCATGCTTGGCCTAGCTCCGTCCAACGGAGCCCCGTTCGGTCCCGGTTTCGGCTCCCCGAGAGTCCCGCTCCCGAGACCCGAAAAATCAATTTTTTTTCAAAATTTCCAGATTTGAAATAATTTTCAAAAAATCATTTTACATGTATTAAATCCATAAACAATAATTTAAAACATGTTATCAAACAATTTAGCAAAACAACATGCCAAAAACGAAACTTTCAAGCAAAACCGAAACTTTGAACACCGTCTTGTGAATCCCGAAGGTAGCACGGCTCTGATACCACTGTTGGGTCTCGAGGTAGGGTTGGAGATGAACCAACTCGCAGCGGAAAATCAATGAAAACCAAGAGACGATTAAAACCATGAAACAACTAACAAAGAATGGATTCACAAGAGAAAAATTCAGCACTAGTTCTTACCAAAACAAGAACACCGGTTAACGAATGATTGGCTTGAGTCTCCAAGACGCCTACGTATCCACATGGGAATCAAAGCCACGTAGTTCTTCTCTTTGAGGACTCAAGAACACAAAAATGGAGGTGGAAACTAGCCAAACCCGAAATGGCCATGGAAGAGGGAGAGAAAATGTGTTTCCTATTCTTGTCTTGTGTTTGTTATGTTGAAAAAAGATGACTTAAACATAACAAAACCCATACTTGTCCAACTAAAGGCATGGGACAAGTATGGTGTCAAGTAAGGTGTAAATAGGACAAAGTATGGCAAGACAAGATTGGGTTAGGTGGTGAATCACCAACACCTTAATCCTTGTCTTGCTTACTTAGTACTAATTAATCAAGACTTGATTAATTAGTTCCATGGGCCTTGGTTGCATGGGCCTTTCATGGGCCTCTTGGAACATGGCCCGTGGCCATTTCCAACGAGGTCCCGTGATTCGCTCATCGCCTCCATGCCTTCCATACCGGAAATGTCCAACATTATCCGACGCGATCAATCCCAAGACTCCAAGCCTTGTCTCGATCCGTAAAGTCCTATTCACTTACGGGCACATGACCCAAAACCCAGTTTTGGTCATGTCCCGAGACAACTCCCTTTTGGCCATTCTCCATAAATGTGTCAATGAGTTTCATCCTCCGGTGTGACCCTTAGGTTTATGCATGTCAATAGATCAACGTAAAATCCCATTTTACTTGATCCTATTTAAGTGGCAACTAACGAGACTTTAGTATTGCCTGACACTACATAACGAATCGACCCTTTCAATTCTAACCTTTCCGTCGTCCCTGTCATTATCCTTTTATCTCCGATATCCTGATTGAGATAAGGCATAGAGCCGTCATCCTTATTATTCTCAATCACCGTTCCTTGATATGTGAGATGACTGAAGATATGATACCCAGTATCATGTGCATGGCCATGCTATTCTTCCAGTCACTCTCGATCAAGTGGCCGAGAACCGATATCTTTCTCATACCTTAGTATGAGGGATAAATCCCTTAGCCGTCTTTCGTGTCACTCATGTAGCCCGTCCCCAAGCCAATCCTGGCCGTTATGGAAGCCCTGTTACGGACAACGTTAGGCTCAGGTCAAACTCAGTTGTTGACTACATAGCGATCACAAAGACTCCTTGGTCTAAGGATACATGACAAGCTACAACACTGAATATGTTCATGACTTAATCTATGGCACATATTCAGGGCGGGTCGTCCAATATCATGTCCCACATGATATCTATGATCAGACTCCGGAATCTCATTCCAATGACTAACAGAACGTAAGCCATAAAGAGCCATCTTTCATACTAGTCGCTTCTAGTGAAGCTTTGTTGACTAGGGACCCATCGAGTGTGATCTATCTCGATCTATGGTTCTATTCGCATGGTGGGCATAGATCAGAGCACACATCGATATATTACTCCAACACATAAGTAATATAAAGCCGCTTTAATTTTATTGCTAACGATGATATATACATTTGGACATTTAGGATTGAACTACGGGCACTAAGACTAACAGCCAGTTCAGTTCGGAAGTGCGACACCATGATTCCGGCGTGTTCTGAGTTACAAGAAGCGGAAATTTTTGTTAGTAACCTACCCTTCGAATCATCAGAAGAGTGGGTGCGCAATGTTTTCGGATATTTTGGTCAGATTGCATCGGCGAACGTCCTCCGGCGACCGAATCTCAAAGGGCGATACTTCGGCTTCATTCATTTTGTCTCTAAGGTTGCAGCTGCTCAAGCTATTGAGGGGCTGAACGGATTCAAAATTAATGGCCACATCCTCCTGGTAGCGTTCGCTCGCCATCAGACTCAGAGGGAGGCGTCGCAGGCGTGTACTGATAATCAGAGAATTTGCTCTGTTTCCGATACTCGAAAACAGAGCAATCACTTGGACGAGAATAATGGGGGAACTGACCTCTCCCCGTGAACAAGGTTCCGTCTACGTTACCTGAGTTCGTCCCTTCTATTTCGGCGTTGAAGTCCTCCGGCGTTGAAGTCGTCCCGGCGTCGAAGTCCTCCGGCAATAGTCAACGTCACGTGAATTCTTCGGGAACGATTGAGATTGCGAATCGTTTTTCAAACCTAGATTGCAATTCGACCTGCGATCTCGGTGACGTCAATCCCGTGATTTCAGGCGTTGATGCAGAAGTCTCGGGTCGTAATCCAGTTGTTCCTTGCGAGGATCGTGCAGCTCCGGTTCGGGTTCAGAAGGGTAATCAAGATGGTTCTGGGTTGCGTATGGGTCCAGCAACCCAAGCCCATAACTCCTTAGCAGATCCAACAGAGAAGGGTACTGTTGAGGAGCAGGCCCAAGAAGAGGGTATTGTTGGGCTGCAGTTATTGGGTCCTTCTCTTGATCCCGTGGCGTTGGTTGTTCAAAAGGAAGTTGAGTCCGGTGTGTATGTAGGAGGAGTTCTAGAGCATGGTGATTCTTCCGGGGATCAGTCCGGTCCATGGAAGGATGCCCTCCTCAAACCTCCGAAACGTTTGAGTCGGGCTCCTGCTTATCTTTCAGACTACGTTACTGATAAGGTTTTTGGTAAGATCCCACCCATTCAGAACGTGTCCCAAAAAGTAATAGACCAGTTGCAATCCTTTGACAGAATCTTGGACGAAGTCCTTGCGACTACGGCTCGTAAGGGTCGACCTAGATCCAATTTGGTACCTCGTACGCATAATACCAGATCCATTACCCGGGCCCCCAACCGGAAGGATCCCAGTAATCCAAGCTCGGATAGCGAGTGGTATGAGGAAGATTAGGCCATGTTTTCGGCCTAGATTTTTGTTAAGGGTTTTTTCCCTGTATCTCTTTCGGAGTTTTTTTGTAATCGTGGTTTCTTGCTTATGGCTTTCTCCTCCTTGGAGATCGACCTTCAATAAAAATTTTAGCGCTTATCCAAAAAAAAACCATACCACCTGTTACATGAATGGACGAGGTCGCAAAAGGAAGGGTTGGAAGAGGAGTTCAAGAAGATTGAGATCAAGGGGGCGATCAATTCCTGCAGGGGAGATAAAGAGTCGGGTCCAGACGATTTCACCCTACGCTTCTTTCAGATTGTGTGGGAGGTGACTGAAAGGGGCATGTGTGCATTTATGCGAGCCTTTCATGAGTAGGGAGTCATTGGAAAAGGGCGTTCTTATTCCAAGAACTAAGAATCAAGAAGTAATAGAGGATTTCAAGCCAATCAATTTGGTTACAGTCGCTTAAAAATATCTGGCTAAAACATTGCCTTTAAGATTGAAGAGAGTTCTTTAAAGTTCGTTTCAGATTGGAAGAACGGATTTATATCAGAAAGACAACTGGTAGATGGAGTACTTATGGCTACGGAGGTAATTCACTACTAAAAAAGTCAAAAGAAGAAGATGTGATTCTTAAGTTGGACTTTGAGAAGGAGTATGACAAATTAAGCTAGGGTATATAGATTCTGTTATAAAGGTGATGGGGTTCGGGGTAGATTGAGAGAATAGATGTTTTTTTTTGTTTACAAGCCTCACTTTCTATTTTGGTGAACGGTTCGCCTACAAAGGACTTCACAATCCAAAATAGTGTGCATCAGGATTGTATGTCGTCACTATTCATTTTCCTGTTAGCTGTGGAAGGGTTGCATCAAACTTTGGAAGCAGGTGTACGATGAGGTGACTTCTCGGGTGTCAAATTGGGGTGTTCGGGGCCGATCATTTCACACCTGCAATTTTCATATGATACCATCTTATTCGTCAGAGGTAGAAAAGGGAAGGTGTTGCTTTAAATCGTTGTTTATTTTCTTTCCAGCTTAGTTTCAGATTGAAGATTAATCTCTCATAATCTAGAGCAGTTTTACTCAATGCCCGAGTTCTATCGCATGATAAGGTGATTGGATAAGTGGTCTGGTTTAAATCCTATACGAATTTCTCCTCCTCCTTAGCTTGTGATTTATTGTTGGAACAGAATCAGCGTTCCTATCCATGGGTAAGCCTTTTTTGGATTCCAGGTCTTCCTTCCAAGTTTAGCTCACTGGTCTGGCTAATGGCTCATGATGCAGTGCCCACTTTCTGTTTTCTAGAGAGTATAGGTTTGTGTATCTCTTTGCGGGGCATGCTGTGTGCTTTCTGTAAGAAATCCTTTGAAGATGGTCCTAATTTATTCTTGCATTGTGAGGTGTTTAGAATCTGTGGGGTAGAGTGTATCGATAGATGTTGGGGGCTTTCATTTGTTTCACTTCAATCAGTTTCAGATGTTTTACTCATTTTGTAATAACCACTCCCGGTCAACGCCAGTCAAACCTGCGAAAAACAGGAAAATTTAAAAAATTTGGTCAGGCACTTAATTAAACCTAAAATTGACTCCGAGGGTCATACCGGACGTAAGTTGACCCCGATATCGACCAAAGTGAGTTCCGGGGGACTCAGGGCAACTCTCTGACCAATTTGGGAAATGTTGACTTTTCGCTGGAAAAGTCAACCGAGCGACGTTTTGGTCCATTCGAGGACCGTTTGGGATCCAAAAAGCTTAGCCGTTGTCGCAGCGGTCTTAGTTGAGCCGTTTCCTTGTAGCCCGTCAAATTTCGTAATTTCTTGGAAAAAGTGCCCGTTCGGGGCCCGAAACCAAAAAGGTGTGGGACCCACATGACACATGTCATGAATGTGGTGGAAGGAAAAAAGGGAGGACAACTTTACCCTTGACTTTAAAGAAAAGACAAAATGAAAAGGGGGGGTATTTTGGTCTTCTTGATGTGTGGTTAGTGTTTTTGAACAAAACAAAAGATGAGAGACATGTGATGGTCGTCCACAGTGTAGAAAATAAGACTTTTTAGAGAGAGAAAGAAGTTAGAAGGAAGAGAGAAGGAGGAGAGAAAAAGAGAAGAGGCTTGGGGGATTTGTGACGTTTCTCGTTCATCCGACCGGTGGATCGTCTCAACGATAGAAGAATCGAGTTCACACCGTCATTCTCTACGGTGAGCACCTAGCCGATTTTCGTTTTGTTAAGTTCGAATTTTAGGGTTTGAGTTTAAACGATTCAAATATGGTTGGGTTTTGGTTAGAATTGGTTTAAGGATGAATGGTTGAGGTTTGGGGTTCGTTAGGAACGTTTTGGGGCAAAAAGGGAATTTTGCCATTGTGGCCATGTGGGGCCCACGTGCTCGGGTGCTCGGGTTTAGTGTTCGGGTGGTTTAGAACGTTCCCCGGATCATTTATCCATAACCGAATCGAAATTTGGAATTAAATTGGAAAAGTTGTATTTATCGGGTTTAGAAACTTTAAACGTTAATTAAATGACTCGGAAGTCGGAATTCGATTCTGTCGAGTGCCTAGGAACCCTTGAATTATTCTAAGACCGTAGAAACGAAAACGGGAATTTTTGGAGCCCCGGAAGGGCGTTTTCAAAACCCGGGTAGATTCGCCATGTCGGGCGAATCGGGCCTTTCCGGGTCCAATATCGACAATGTCGAGTAATTGGGAAGTTTGGGAGTGATCGACATTGTCGGGGTTACTTTTGGGCGTCAGGTTTATTAAAATTCAGTTTATGCCTGCAAGCTTAAAAGCGTTTAAAATTGTGTTCTTTTAGATCGTGCCGCTGACAGAGGAAAGGGAAAGCTAGGCGAGTGACCGAGATCACGCCGGAGCTTGATTGTGCGCTTTTGGAGAAAGCATACGAGGTAGGGAAAAGTAGCCGGATCTCGGCCCTGACTAGGGAAAGTTAACAGTAGAACTGCATGTGACACCGGGGTGTCGTGGGTTAAGTAGGTTTATCGAATATTAGAAAGGCATGATACGGGAACGTAGCGAATATTGGAAATGCATGTGACACTTAGTAGTGTCGTAGGAGCAGAGAACTTAGCGTTATTAGAATTACTGGAGGCATATGACCATGCCCGGAGGTTGATTGCGAACTTATCGAGATTAGGAGTACTGGAGGCATATGACCATGCCCGGAGGTTGTTTGTGAAACTGTTGATATTAGGACTGTTGGAGGCATTGGTTATGCCGGAGGTTGATTGTGTATTTTGTGTCTTGGGTGGCCATGAGAGCCCGTGTTTTACTGTTGTGTCTTGGGTGGCCATGAGAGCCCGTGTTCTACTGTTGTGTCTGGGTGGCCATGAGTGCCCGTGGGGGTTGATTGAACCCGTGTCTTTACTGTTGGTGTGTCTTGGGTGGCCGTGAGTGTCGTGGGGTTGTTGAGCCCGTGAGTTACTGTTGGTGTGTCTTGGGTGGCCGTGAGTGCCGTGGGGTTGTTGAGCTCGTGAGTTACTGTTGGAGTGTCTTGGGTGGCCATGAGTGCCGTGAGGTTGTTGAGCCCGTGAGTTATTGTTGGTGTGTCTTGGGTGGCCGTGAGTGCCCGTGGGGTTGTTGAGCCGTGAGTTATGGTTGGTGTGTCTTGGGAGGCCGTGAGTGCCCGTGGGGTTGTTGAGCCGGTGAGTTATGGTTGGTGTATTTTGGGAGGCCGTGAGTGCCCGTGGGGTTGTTGAATCCGTGTTTTACTGTTGGTGTCTTGGGTGGCCATGAGTGCCTGTGGAGTGTTGAACTTGTGTTTTTGTTGCTTGTTGAACTTTGCTTGTGATTGTGATTGTGCTTGCCCGAGGTTAGTGACCCGACTGTGTGTCGGGAAGTGGTGTGGAATTTGGCTGGCTTACCTGACAGGGATCGGTAAGTTGCGAGCGTTCTTTGGCTGGCCTGACCGAGTTCGAGTTTCGGGAGGTTGCGAGCGTTCTTTGGCTGGCTTGACCGAGTTCGAGTCTCGGGAAGTTGCGAGCGTTCTTTGGCTAGCCTGACCGAGTTCGAGTCTTGGGAGGTTGTGAGCGTTTTTAGGCGATGAGAGGGCAGCTCCCCTTCCGACTAGCTATCGGAAAAGCAGCGCTGTATATATCGCCAACAGGTCGACCGCCTGGAGCCTGACAGGGATCGGCAAAGCGCGTGGTGCAGGCTCGAGCCCAGCCGGTTAGCAACCGGCACTGAGCAGCTGACAGGAGTACGATCCTTTGTGATCTTGTTTGGTGTACGATCCTTTGTGATCTTGGGTGTTGCGTGGTGGTCTGTCGTGTCTTTGGAGGAGGTCGTCGATCGTTATGTCGGGTCTACCTTACGTGTCCAAGTGTTGAGTCGGCTGAGGAAAGTATCAGTGTGTGGGTGTCGGTCGGGTTACTTGAGTTGGGGATGGTGTTCCCGGTGTTGAGTTGGTTGTTGGTGTTACAGGCATTGTCTGCTAATTATGCCGTAGTCAGTCTGTTATCCGTGGTGGTGAGCGAACGCTCACCCCTAGCTGGTTTTCCTACAGGTACCGGTCGCAGGTTGGACTAGGTGAGCTTCCGAAGCTTGAAGAGCTCGGAGCGGGATTCTGGGTTTATTTTGAGTCTAGCGACGGATACCACACTTTTTTCTACTTGTTGGGACGTGTTTTAAGTTGTAAACATTATTTTTTTGAACAAACGGTGATCTTAAAGTGATTTAATGTAAAAGGTTTCAAAATATTTTATCGTTTTAAAAGTTCACGTCCTGAGTTCGGTTTACTGAAATTGGGGTGTGACAGCTTGGTATCAGAGCTCGAGGTTTCACACCTCGGACTGTACGTCAATTAGGTGGGGAGAGTCGAGTCAGTAAAGTCCCGTCTTGTGTTGGGTACGCGGGTCGGAACCGTGTGTAGACCCTTCGTGTGGTGAGTCCTGTTTGTGTTTGTGTGTATGTGCAGTACGAGGTTACTGGCATACTGTTTGTGCGTTGTTGCGTGAAATATTTTTAAACTGTCGCGACTCAACTCAGGGGCACCCCTGTAGTCGAGTGTGACGGTGGTGACGTCAAGTGAGTACAATGTAGTTCGGGGACGCCTGAACCGAGTTGTAACTACCTGATGTCAAGAAATGAGGTTTTCAATGAAGTGGAGAAAGTTTTAAAATTGGCTGACCCTGTGGACGCGTTTTAAAATTTGATTGGCCCTGAGGGCGTGTTTGATTTTGATTGGCCCTGTGGGCGGGTTTTGATTTTGGTTGGCCCGGTGGGCGTGGTTCGGTGTTGGTTGGCCCGGTGGGCGAGTGTTGTTGTGTTGTGGGTTGGCCGTGTCGGCTTGTGTTTTGGTTGAGGGTTGAATGACTGGTTTTGTCTGTGAGTCGTGGCGCATGTGTTTGCTAAATTGGTGGTCAAGCGTGTGTGTCGTTTGAGGCTAATTTTAGGGTTAAAACGGGTTAAGATTCGAGTTAGAACCGAGTTTGGAAAACAGGTCTGCGCGAGTGTCACGGATCCTGTCACGGATCCGTGACGGACCAGAGCGATTTGGCGAATCTTAGGCCTTCGTCACGGCTCCGTGACCCCAATCGTGACGGGGTCTGTCACGGATCCGTGATCCCTGTCTGTTCCACCGTCTTGTTTGTGCAGTTCGAGTATTGGTTTGCGTGGCGGTGTTCACGGTTTGTGTTGGTGGTAGAGGTTGAAATTTTCGGTGTTAAAGGATGAGGTCTTGGGTTCGAGACTCATCGATAACCTACGGTAGTGTTACAACGTGTCGATGTGAGAGTCACGCCACGGAGAGGGGTTAGGGTTGGTGCGCTGTGGCGCCACACGGACTAGGTTTCCCCTAGGTGAACGGGTGTTCGAGGTTTCCCTCGCGTGAACGGATGGTTTGAGGTTTCCTTCACATGAGTGGGTTGTTTGAGGTTCCCTACATGATCGAGTAACTAGGGTATCAAGGGTGTGAGCAATAGTAGTTGCTAAATTGAGAACAAATCCCCGTTTCGAGGTTTCCCTTACATAAGAGAGTATTTGAGGTGTTAATGACTTGAGCAGTGTGACAGGTTAGTAGTAGGTTTTAGGGTGGTGATTTGCCCTGGCTAGATTGGTAAGTCTTTGGTGCTTTACTAGTATGCCATAATCGAACGGGTGTCCGTGGAGGTGAGCATAACGCTCATCCCCTTTACTACTTTTCCCGCGAGGGACGAGTAGCGAACATTGGTTTGGTTGCGGAAAGTTATAAGTAAATGCATAGAGGACCGGGTGAGGGTTTGCGCTAGACTTTACCAGAGTAACTAATGGAATGGTTTTTCGGCCTCTACTTTGAGCATCATTTCTGTTGGATACCGGGGCGTCACACTCGTTTGTGTCGTCGAGTTGTGCTTAGAGGTTGGGGCTGAGTTTAGAGCCGTTGAGTCCACCCTTGCGTCTGGACTCGCCGGTTGGTGGTGGTGTGGTGTTGACTAGAGTCTGTCGTGCCTGCGAAGTCAGAGGAGCGAACCGACACATGAGGTTCGAGAGAGGGCTCAAGAACCCTGAAGGTGAATCGAGTCCTCAACCCGAGGAGTCGGGTATGTTCGGAGTTGGTAGGCACGACGACGGTAGTGCAGCGAGGTTTTTGAGAGACTGCGAGGATCCGTGAGGATCGACAGCAACTGAGCTTGTGCGTGTATCCGTGGGAAGGATACTTACGAAATGACAACCTTTGACGTAAACTTGGGAATGGATTAGCTGGCGAAGTACCGAGCCAATATCGACTATTTTAGGCGACGAGTGACAGTGTCAGCAGGCAACACGAAGTTGTTGTGTGTGCTGGGTAGTAATAGTGGGGTTCTCCTGTCGGCATTGTCCGCAGTGGAGGAAGTATCGGCCGTGCAGAGCCGAGAGTTACCGCGAAAGGTATGGGGGTTCCCCGAGGTGTTTCCTGAGGAGTTGAGCGGGTTGCCACCAGTTCGTGAGGTGGAGTTCAGGCTTGACCTGGTGCCGGGAACGGCAGCGCTATCGATGGCGCCTTACAGGTTCGCGCAAGCCGAGTTGACCGAGCTGAACAGTCAGCTCGAGGAACTTCGGGAGAAGGGGTTTATTCGTCCGAGCACATCACCGTGGGGAGCGTCAGCACTCGGTGCGAAGAAGAAGAGTGGAGAGCTTCGGATGTGCATGGACTACCGGAAACTGAACCGGGTTACGGTGAATGACCGATACCCGATGCCGAAAATTGATGACTTGTTCGACCAGTTGAGAGGGTCGACGTATTTCTCGAAGATCGACCTACGATCCGGATAGTACCAGTTGCGAGTCCGAGAGGGGGACGACGCAAGGACTGTATTCCGGACATGCTATGAGCATTACGAGTTCTGGGTGATGACTTTGAACTGCCGAACGCACCTACAGCGTTCATGGATCTGATGAACAGTATATTTCGGCTGTTCTTAAATCAGTTTGTGGTGGTGTTTTGTAGACGACAAGGATCCGGGAGATAGTTGCCGGCGGTACTGACGCCGAGGGCCGGGATCGTTGTACTATTTGGGAGTTACAGTATCGCGGAGGTTTGTACATACCGCGTGACGGCGGAGGCGACGAGCTGCGAGAGTCGCATCTTTCGCGTCTAACAGTGCACGTGAATGGCACTAAGAGGAGCGCGACATCGGGTGGCATGTCTAGTAGAGCGGGATGCGGAGAGCGGTCATGGGATTAGTATCACGGTGCCTCACTCATCGGCAGGTGAGAGCCGAACATCAGCATCCTGCTGGTATACTGCAACCACTGCGGGTTGCACAGTGGAAATGGGGGCACGTCACGATGGGTTTCGTGAGCGGTTAGCCGAGTTCGCCTATAACAACAGCTTTCAGGCCAGTATCATGATGGCACCGTTCGAAGCGTTGTATGGTAGGCCGGGTCGATCGCCCGTGTGCTGGGCAGAAGTGAGGAATAAGAGTTTACTAGGTCTAGAACTGGACCGAGAGACAGCTGAGTCGGTCGTGCCGAAGCATGAGCGGTTGAAGACCGCGCAGAGTCAACAGGAGCTATGCTGACAAACGGCGCCGACCTCTCGAGTTAGCAGTCGGTGGTCATGTATCCCTAGAGATGAGTCCGACGGGTGGACTGGTGCGTTTTAACCGCGGCGGAGGCGGGTTAGCCCCGCGGTGTATCGGGCCTTTCGAGGTCTTGAGTACGTCTTTGAGTGGGCGGATGTCGAGGTAACGGGCTGGAAAAGTCAACCGAGCGACGTTTTGGTCCATTCGAGGACCGTTTGGGATCCAAAAAGCTTAGCCGTTGTCGCAGCGGTCTTAGTTGAGCCGTTTCCTTGTAGCCCGTCAAGTTTCGTAATTTCTTGGAAAAAGTGCCCGTTCGGGGCCCGAAACCAAAAAGGTGTGGGACCCACATGATACATGTCATGAATGTGGTGGAAGGAAAAAAGGGAGGACAACTTTACCCTTGACTTTAAAGAAAAGACAAAATGAAAAGGGGGGGTATTTTGGTCTTCTTGATGTGTGGTTAGTGTTTTTGAACAAAACAAAAGATGAGAGACATGTGATGGTCGTCCACAGTGTAGAAAATAAGACTTTTTAGAGAGAGAAAGAAGTTAGAAGGAAGAGAGAAGGAGGAGAGAAAAAGAGAAGAGGCTTGGGGGATTTGTGACGTTTCTCGTTCATCCGACCGGTGGATCGTCTCAACGATAGAAGAATCGAGTTCACACCGTCATTCTCTACGGTGAGCACCTAGCCGATTTTCGTTTTGTTAAGTTCGAATTTTAGGGTTTGAGTTTAAACGATTCAAATATGGTTGGGTTTTGGTTAGAATTGGTTTAAGGATGAATGGTTGAGGTTTGGGGTTCGTTAGGAACGTTTTGGGGCAAAAAGGGAATTTTGCCATTGTGGCCATGTGAGGCCCACGTGCTCGGGTGCTCGGGTTTAGTGTTCGGGTGGTTTAGAACGTTCCCCGGATCATTTATCCATAACCGAATCGAAATTTGGAATTAAATTGGAAAAGTTGTATTTATCGGGTTTAGAAACTTTAAACGTTAATTAAATGACTCGGAAGTCGGAATTCGATTCCGTCGAGTGCCTAGGAACCCTTGAATTATTCTAAGACCGTAGAAACGAAAACGGGAATTTTTGGAGCCCCGGAAGGGCGTTTTCAAAACCCGGGCAGATTCGCCATGTCGGGCGAATCGGGCCTTTCCGTGTCCAATATCGACAATGTCGAGTAATTGGGAAGTTTGGGAGTGATCGACATTGTCGGGGTTACTTTTGGGCGTCAGGTTTATTAAAATTCAGTTTATGCCTGCAAGCTTAAAAGCGTTTAAAATTGTGTTCTTTTAGATCGTGCCGCTGACAGAGGAAAGGGAAAGCTAGGCGAGTGACCGAGATCACGCCGGAGCTTGATTGTGCGCTTTTGGAGAAAGCATACGAGGTAGGGAAAAGTAGCCGGATCTCGGCCCTGACTAGGGAAAGTTAACAGTAGAATTGCATGTGACACCGGGGTGTCGTGGGTTAAGTAGGTTTATCGAATATTAGAAAGGCATGATACGGGAACGTAGCGAATATTGGAAATGGATGTGACACTTAGTAGTGTCGTAGGAGCAGAGAACTTAGCGTTATTAGAATTACTGGAGGCATATGACCATGCCCGGAGGTTGATTGCGAACTTATCGAGATTAGGAGTACTGGAGGCATATGACCATGCCCGGAGGTTGTTTGTGAAACTGTTGATATTAGGACTGTTGGAGGCATTGGTTATGCCGGAGGTTGATTGTGTATTTTGTGTCTTGGGTGGCCATGAGAGCCCGTGTTTTACTGTTGTGTCTTGCGTGGCCATGAGAGCCCGTGTTCTACTGTTGTGTCTGGGTGGCCATGAGTGCCCGTGGGGGTTGATTGAACCCGTGTCTTTACTGTTGGTGTGTCTTGGGTGGACGTGAGTGTCGTGGGGTTGTTGAGCCCGTGAGTTACTGTTGGTGTGTCTTGGGTGGCCGTGAGTGCCGTGGGGTTGTTGAGCCCGTGAGTTACTGTTGGAGTGTCTTGGGTGGCCATGAGTGCTGTGGGGTTGTTGAGCCCGTGAGTTATTGTTGGTGTGTCTTGGGTGGCCGTGAGTGCCCGTGGGGTTGTTGAGCCGTGAGTTATGGTTGGTGTGTCTTGGGAGGCCGTGAGTGCCCGTGGGGTTGTTGAGCCGGTGAGTTATGGTTGGTGTATTTTGGGAGGCCGTGAGTGCCCGTGGGGTTGTTGAATCCGTGTTTTACTGTTGGTGTCTTGGGTGGCCATGAGTGCCTGTGGAGTGTTGAACCTGTGTTTTTGTTGCTTGTTGAACTTTGCTTGTGATTGTGATTGTGCTTGCCCGAGGTTAGTGACCCGACTGTGTGTCGGGAAGTGGTGTGGAATTTGGATGGCATACCTGACAGGGATCGGTAAGTTGCGAGCGTTCTTTGGCTGGCCTGACCGAGTTCGAGTCTCGGGAGGTTGCGAGCGTTCTTTGGCTGGCTTGACCGAGTTCGAGTCTCGGGAAGTTGCGAGCGTTCTTTGGCTACCTTACCGAGTTCGAGTCTCGGGAGGTTGTGAGCATTTTTAGGCGATGAGAGGGCAGCTCCCCTTCCGACTAGCTATCGGAAAAACAGCGCTGTATATATCGCCAACAGGTCGACCGCCTGGAGCCTGACATGGATCGGCAAAGCGCGTGGGGCAGGCTCGAGCCCAGCCGGTTAGCAACCGGCACTGAGCAGCTGACAGGAGTGCGATCCTTTGTGATCTTGTTTGGTGTGCGATCCTTTGTGATCTTGGGTGTCTTTGGAGGAGGTCGTCGATTGTTGTGTCGGGTCTACCTTACGTGTCCGAGTGTTGAGTCGGCTGAGGAAAGTATCAGTGTGTGGGTGTCGGTCGGGTTACTTGAGTTGGGGATGGTGTTCGCGGTGTTGAGTTGGTTGTTGGTGTTACCGGCATTGTCTGCTAATTATGCCGTAGTCAGTCTGTTATCCGTGGTGGTGAGCGAACGCTCACCCCTAGCTGGTTTTCCTACAGCTACCGGTCGCAGGTTGGACTAGGTGAGCTTCCGAAGCTTGAAGAGCTGGGAGCGGGATTCTGGGTTTATTTTGAGTCTAGCGACGGAAACCACACTTTTGTCCACTTGTTGGGACGTGTTTTAAGTTGTAAATATTATTTTGTTGAACAAACGGTGATATTAAAGTGATTTAATGTAAAAGGTTTCAAAATATTTTATCGTTTTAAAAGTTCACGTCCTGAGTTCGGTTTACTGAAATTGGGGCGTGACACATTTAGAGGGGAATGTTTCTAAAGAAGTTGTGGTTGTCTGAGTGAATATTGGTTATGTGGTTATGTGGCATATTTCGATCCAACGCAATGCTCTGGTTTTTAGAGGTTCACCTGCGATTTTGAGCTCCATTCTGCAGCAAATTCAGCGACATTCCTTGTTCATTTACTCATCTATAGGTGATGTTAGAGAGGACTGTTTTTTTGGTGCTTGGGTTTGAGCTCCTACTTTGTGTTTACTTTCGCGTTGATTCTTTGTTATGCTTAATAATATGGGCTTGGAGTTTGATCGGGCCTGGTTGCATGCGAGTCAAGGATGGGAGTTGCTCAGGCCTTGTTTCGTGAGAATCAATGTTGGGACCTGCTCGGGTTTGATTGCGTGCGAGACAAGGTTGTTAACCTTACGTTTTGTCGGTGCCGTGCAGATCATGGCATCAGTTTTTTGCTTATGTTTCTACTTGTGTTGATATGTTGGTTTTATTCTTTCAATCTTTAGTTGATTTGCATCACCTCCCTTTTTTACTCTTCTGTAATTCAAAGACATATATAAAATCCTCGTATATCTAAAAAAATGTTATCTACAAGCACAAGTTATTATTTAAATCAATTGAATCGAGTTAAATACTTCAAAATGAAATAGGATGAGGATGGGAATACTCATTGAAGTCAGGGAGACCATCTGCATCTTGTATTTAGACCGACTTGATCAGAAGTGATTCGGGTTTAATATTTTGGATTAAATTCGAGTGAGACTATTTTCCTTGTAGATGTACAGGGAACTATCAACACCGTGTATACTGGATTACGTCTTTTTTTATCAACAAAATAAAATTTAGATTAAACCTCTTTTGAGGATAAAGAGGGGTTACATGGAGTGAAGGGGATTACAATTCACAAGGAATAACAAAGAAATTAACCAACCTAAAGAACAAAACCCTAAAGAGGATTAAACTAGAAAACCTCCTCAGATTCAAGAGGGTGGAGCTGAATATCTTCCCGAAACCAGTTGGTTAAACCAACAGATGAATTACAACACATACTTGCAAGTCACGATAACTCACAATATCAGTAGATCTGAGAAGTGGCGTGTAGAAATTACTTGCTACTCACGGCATAACAGATAAATGGAAAGGATTTTTTACTAAAGAAGAGGAGCTCTACTCATGGACCACCTTAGCCATATGATCAGGAGATGAGCTTCACTAAACCAGGAAAATGATGAAGCTACAATTGAGGCCATTAGGGCTCAACAAACTACATTAGCACATGAAATATAATGCAGCAATACTTGCAAGGCACGCAAGGGTTGTTGACAACATCAAAAGATGTTAATGAGAATAATCACCACCAAAAGAGAGCCATCTTGAAACAAAATCAAAACCACCAACAAAGAACCAATAGAGAATCACAACACACTCAAACCTAAGAGGAGAATTACCCATACACAAGAGCAAGATGTCCTAATATTAAGTAGAACATGCTACCCACACACAGAATCAGAAGAGGAAAGGAAAGGGGAACAAAGAATAATCAACCAGCCTTACCAAACTCACCATCGACCCCAAAACCACACCCATACCCACCCCCAAAACCCAAACCCTAAAGTACTAAACTGAGAAGCCAGAGTTTATGCAGGATATACAATAATAGAAAGATGGGACTAATGGGAGATCTTGTAAATTGTACAACATGTTTTTGGAGAAATCAGCCAGCTTTGAAAGGAGAAGAATATTCCCTTTTTTCATACTTTGTCCATTCCCAACTATAAGACTGATATACTATTTTGTAGAAGATTTCCTCAACTGGGAGAGAGAGACCTTTTGGAAAGAGCAACATTCCTATCCAAATGTATTTGGCAACAACAAACTTGAACTGACCTGTTCCAAGATTTTTTATACTTTGGATGCATAATTGAGGACGAAATGGACATCAGTTCCTTGACTAATCCAGGCATTACCCAATAAGCTCCCCATGAAGACATTATAAGGCCCCAAACTAAGAAAGCTTTAGGGCAATGTAATAGAGCATGAGATCCATCCTCAATTTCCCAATTGCAAATATGACAAGTGATTTCTTTTAGGGGTAAATGCATACCCTTTTTTTCCAAGAAACACTAAGAGGGAATTAAGTCTAAGCATGTCAGCCAACAAAATACGGTAATTTTTAGAGGAATTGATGGTGTCCAAAGGTCTTTAGTCCATGATAGTACATCTGTGGAAAGGTTACCTTGTTGCTGAAGTAAAGAATACAGCATTTTGATTCTAAAGCCTTTTGCATCCCACACCCAACGTAAAGATTCTTGTTGATCTGAAAGATGCACACCATTGAGAATATTAGATAGAGTATGCCATTCATCTTCTGCCCTACCTCTTGGAGTTACTCTAAAATTGAAATTCCAGCCTGAAATTGACCAAGCCTCTACAACAAGAATCTTTTTTCATTGTGTGCTAAGGAATAACATAGGGAAGAGATATTTGAATTGAACATCACACCACCAAATGTCCTCCTAATATAGTATTCTGTCACCAGATCCAAGATTCCAAGATAAGCCTTTAATCCCAAAGAAGTCTGCAAAAGTTTGGATCCATTTTCAAATCCATAATGTGCTTCATAAAACTATGACTTCCTACTTTCGGGAAAGATGAAAGATCCCATTCATGAAGCTCCCACCCATATTTTGCACATATAACTTATTTCAACAAAAAGATCCTTTCAAGAGCAAATCTCCACCACCACTTAGAGAGTAGAGCAATATTTATCATGGTGACGTCGTTTATGCCTAACCCCCCCCCCCCCCCCCTTCTGATATAGGTCTACAAACTAAATTCCAGTTGACCTTGAAAAATGTGTTGGGTCTTGAGGTAGGGTAGAAGATGAACCAACTCGCAGCGGATTGACAAATAAAACCGAGAGACCATTAAAACCATGAATCAACTACCAAAGATTAGATTCACAAGAAAAAATCAGCACTTTCATACCAAAACAAGAACACTGTGTAAAGAATGATTTGGCTTGAGTCTCCAAGACGCCTACATATCCACTTGGGAATCAAAGCCACGCAGTTCTTCTTATGAGGACTCAAGAACACCAAAAATGGATATGGGAGCTTGCCTTGGCCGAAATACTAGGGGGGGAGAGAAAAAAATTAATTCCTAATTGTGTCTTATGTTTGTTATGTTGGAAAAGGATGACTTAAACCAATTAAATCCCATCAACATAATAAACAATAGTATATGACAAGCATGGTGTAAATAAGACAAGTATGGTGCTAAGTCTGGCTAGACAAGATGAGGTTAGGTGTTGAATCACCAATGTCACGCCCCAATTTCAGTAAAACCGAACTGGGGACACGAACATTTAAAATAATAAAACCGTTTGAAACCTGTTTTGAATAAACACTTTAAAATCACCATTTGTTCAACAAAATAATATTTACAACTCAAAATCAGTCCCAACAAGTGGACGAAAACATGGTATACGTCGCTAGACTCAAATAAACCCAGAATCCCGCTTCTAGCTCTTCAAGCTTCAGAAGCTCACCTAGTCCAGCCTGCGAACGGTACCTGTAGGAAAAGCAGCTAAGGGTGAGCGTTCGCTCACCACCACGGATAACAGACTGACTACGACATAATTAGCAGACAATGCCGGTAACACCAACACAAACTAAACACCGGGGAACACCATCCCCAACCCAAGTACTCCGACTAAACACACACCCACTGTTACCTTCCTTGACCAACTCAACACCCTGACACGTAAAGTAGACCCGACACAACGATCACGACTTCCTCAAATGACACGACAGACAACCACGAAACACCCAATATCACAAAGGATCGCACACCAAACAAGATCGCAAAGGATCGCATACCAGCTGCCAATCGCTCAGTGCCAAGGACGCTCGCAACCTCCCGAGACTCTAACTCGGTCAGGCCAGCCAAAGAACGCTCGCAACCTCCCGAGACTCTAACTCGGTCAGGCCAGCCAAAGAACGCTCGCAACCTCACGAGACTCTAACTCGGTCAGGCCAGCCGAAGAATGCTCGCAACTTACCGAGACTCTAACTCGTAAGCCAGCCAAAGAATGCTCGCAACTTACCGAGACTCTAACTCGTAAGCCAGCCAAAGAATGCTCGCAACTTACCGAGACTCTAACTCGTAAGCCAGCCAAAGAATGCTCACAAACCCAAACCACACACGCGCGGCCAGGACCCCTTTATTGACGGGCGGGCCCCCTACCCCATCTGAACATGCAGACGCGTGTGCTCGTGGACCCCCGTTTCATGAAGTGGGCCCCCAACCTCAAGTAACCACAATCACAATCACAATCACAAGCAAGTTCAACAACCAGTAACAACGCAGGTTCAACACTCACAGGCACTCATGACCACCCAAGACACCAACAGAAAAACACGGACTCAATAGCCCCACAGGCACTCACGGCCTCCCAAGATACACCAACAGTAAAACACGGACTCAACAGCCCCACAGGCACTCACGGCCTCCCAAGATACACCAACAGTAAAACACGGACTCAACAGCCCCACAGGCACTCACGGCCTCCCAAGATACACCAACAGTAAAACACGGACTCAACAGCCCCACAGGCACTCACGGCCCCCAAGATACACCAACAGTAACTCACGGGCTCAACAACCCCACGGGCACTCACGACCACTCAAACCACCAACAGTAAAGACACGGGTTCAACAACCCCCATGGGCACTCATGGCCACCCAAAACACCAAAGGTAAAGACACGGGTTCAACAACCCCACGGGCACACATGACCACCCAAAACTCAACAATAATACACGGGCCCTCAAGGCCACCAAAGACACGAAAAACACAATCAACCTCCGACATAACCAATGCCTCCAACAGTCCTAATATCAACAGTTTCACAATCAACCTCCGGGCATGGTCATATGCCTTCAGTACTCCTATTCTCGATAAGTTCGCAACCAACCTCCGGGCATGGTCATATGCCTCCAGTAATTCTAACAACGCTAAGTTCTCTGCTCCTACGACACTACTAAGTGTCACATGCATTTCCAATATTCGCTACGTTCCCGTATCATGCCTTTCTAATATTCGATAACTCACTTAACCCACGACACCCCGGTGTCACATGCAATTCTACTGTTAACTTTCCCTAGTCAGGGCCGAGATCCGGCTACTTTTCCCTACCTCGTATGTGTTCTCCAAAAGCTAACCAACAAGCTCCGGTGTGATCTCAGTCACTCGCCTAGCCTTCCTTTCCCTCGGCCTGCAGCACGATCTAAAAGAACACAATTTTAAGGCACTTTTAAACTCGCAGGAATAAACTGAAATTCGATAAACTTGACGCCCAAATGTAACCCCGAAAATGTCGATCACTCCCAAACTCCCCAATTACTCGACATTGTCGATATTGGACCCGGAAAGGCCCGATTCACCCGACATGGCGAATCTGCCCGGGTTTTGGAAACGCCCTTCCGGGGCTCCGAAAATTCCCATTTTCGTTTCTACGGTCTTAGAATAATTCAAGGGTTCCTAGGCACTCGACGGAATCGAATTCCGACTTCCGAGTCATTTAATTAGCGTTTAAAGTTTCTAAACCCGTCAATTACAACTTTCACAATTTAATTCCCAAATTCGATCCGGTTGTAGATTAATGACCCGGGGAACGTTCTAAACCACCCGAACACGAAAACCCGATACCCGGGCATGTGGGCCCCACACGGCCATAATGGGAAAAATTCCCTTTTCGCCCCAAAACGTTCCTAACGAACTCCAAACCTCAACCATTCATCTTTAAACCAATCTTAAACAAAACCCAACCTTAATCAACCCATTTAAACTCAAACCCTAAAATTCAAACGTTCCAAAACGAAAATCGGTTAGATGATCACCGTAGAGAATGTCGATGTGAGCTTGAATCTTCTATCGTTGAGACGATCCAACGGTTTGATCGACGGGAATCACCAAAACTTTCAACTTCTTCTTCTCTTTGCTCTCTTTCTTCTAACTCACTTTCTCTCTCTAAAAACCTCTCATTTTTCACAAAGTGGCCAAACACACCTCTATCTCTCATCTTTGTATTTTTTCAAAACTAACACATAGCAAAAAGACCAAAATAACCCTCCTTTTCATTTTGTCTTTTCTTTAAAGTCAAGGGTAAAGTTGTCCTCCCTTTTTCCTTCCACCACATTCATGACATGTGTCATGTGGGTCCCATGCCTTTCTGCAAAATATCTCCTAGATATTTTTAGTCAGATTCGCGAAATTCGGTCGTCTCGGGCCCCGAACGGGCACTTTTTCCAAGAAATTACGAAACTTCACGGGCTACAAGGAAACGGCTCAACTAAGACCGCTGCGACGACGGCTAAGCTTTTTGGATCCAAAACGGTCCTCGAATGGACCAAAACGTCGCTCGGTTGACTTTTCCAGCGAAAAGTCAACTTTTCCCAAATTGATCAGAAAGTTGCCTTGAGTCCCCTGGAACTCACTTTGGTCGATAACGGGGTCAACTTAAGTCCGGTATGACCCTCGGGGTCAAATTTAGGCTCAATCAAGTGTCTGCTGAAATTTTTTAAATTTTCCTGTTTTTCGCAGATTTGACTAGCGTTGACCGGGAGTGGTTATTACAACCAACAACTTAATCCTTGTCTTTCTTACTAAGTACTAATTAATCAAGACTTGATTAATTAGTTCCATTGACCTTGATTGCATGGGCCTCTCATGGGACTATTGGAACATGGCTCGTGGCCATTCCCAACGAGGACCCATGACGCGCTCATCGCCTCCAAGTCTTCCATACCGGAAATGTCCAACATTATCCGACGTGATCAATCCTAAGACTTCAAGCCTTGTCTCGATCCGTAAAGGCCTACTCACTTACGGGCACATGACTCAAAACCCAATTTTGGTCATGTCCCGAGACAACTCCCTTCTGGCCATTCTCTATAAATGTGTCAATGAGTTTCATCCTCCGGTGTGACCCTTAGCTTTATTCATTTCATTAGATCAACGCAAAATCTCATTTTACTTGATCCTAAATAAGTGGAAACTAACGAGACTTTATTGTTACTTGACACTGCATAACGAATTGACCTTGTCGATTCTAGCTTTTCTGTTGTCTATGTTACTATCTTTTTATCTCCGATATCTTGATTGAGATAAGGCATAGAGTCGTCATCCTTATTATTCTCAATCAATGTTTCTTGATGTGTGAGGTGACTGAATATATGATACCCATTATCATGTGCATGGCCAAGCTATTCTTTCAGTCACTCTCGATCAAGCGGACGAGAACCAATATCTTTCCCATACCTCAATATGAGGGATAAATCCCTTAGCCGTCTTTCGTGTCACTCATGCAGCCCGTCTTCAAGCCAATCTTTTCCGTTATGGAAGCCTTGTTACAAATAACGTTAGGGTCCGATCAAACCCAATTGTTGACTGCATAGCGATCACAAAGACTCCTTGGTCTAAGGATACATGAAAAGCTGCAACACTGAATATGTTCACAACACTGCATAGCGGGTCATCCAATATCATGTCTCGCATGATATCTTTGATCTGACTCCGGTATCCCATTCCAATGACTAATAGAACATAAGCCATAAAGAGCCATCTTTCATAATAGTCGCTTCTAGTGAAGCTTTGTTTACTAGGGACCCATCAAGTGTGATCTATCTCGATCTATGGTTCTATTCGCATGGTGGGCATAGATCAGAACACGCATCGATAAGTAATATAAAGTCGCTTTAATTTTATTGTTAACGATGATGTAAAACCCGCTTCGTTTCTTTAAGGTATTATTTTGCAAACGAAAACCTTAGGGTAAGTTTTTGAAACGAGTGCAAAAAAAAAAAAAAAAAAAAAAAAAACAGGTCTGGACCAGGTCAGGCCCGCAGGCCCAGCCCAGCCCAGCTGAGGCCCAATCTGGTCAGGGATGGGTATATAACCCATCCTCACACTCTGAAACCCTAATCTAACCCACACTCAGCCTCCATTCACCCTCTCCTCTCTCTCTCTCTACCCGATCTCATCTCCCTCACCCCCCTCGCCGGACTCCGACCGGCCACCATCGTTTCCGGCCGCCACCTCCCTCACCGGCACCGTCTCATCCCTTCCTCCTCCATCCCGACCCCGTCACCGGTCCGGCCAGCCACGAAATCCCGTCCCTGAACCCCGGCCTCCCTCTCCTCCGTCCGACCACGCCGACCTCCCTCTTCTCCGTCCGACCACGCCCATCTCCGGCCACGTCCCAGCCGTTCCGTCCTCTTCTCCTCCGTCCCGACGCCGTCACCGCTCCGGTCAGCCACACGACTCCGTCCCCGAGCTCGCTGCCTCACCCTCCTCCTTCGTCTTCCTCGCCGAACCAGCACCGGCCACCACCAGCTCCGGCCATCAGTTTCGCCGCCGAGCTCCCCGCGCCACCACCGTCCACCACCGGTACCGTCCGAGCCCTAACTCGCCCCGAGCTCCCGCCGTCGCCGGCGAGCTCGCCAGATCCGGAACGGGACGAGCCGTCCGGACCCGCGCCGACGCCGCCGTGCACCGCCGTCCACCGCCATCCACCGCCGCCACTGTTTCCTCACGGTTAGTTCTCGGCCCGTGGAAGCTCGGCCGACCGGCGCCGGTGGTCGGCCGGACCAAGCAGAACCGTTCTTCTTCTTCGCTTTCCCTTTTCTCGAGTTCGTTCAAATCTGGTCGGGATGGAACGGAGCTCCCGAAATGGAAGGGAACGGAATAGAAAAACGTAGATCTGGTTGTTTAACGGATTGTTGTAATCGTGTAAATCTGATTTTGTAAAGATCGACAAAATATAAGTTATCGATAAAGTTATTCTTATGTTTTGAATAGATTTAAGGACGATCGAGTTGGGTTCAAGCGTTTTGTAAAACGAAATCAGTGTTAGTTTAAAGATCAAATCCGTACCGTTTGGACGTAGTTTAATTATCGATAAAACTATATCGGCTTAGGGTAAACGGGTTTTAAAAACGAAAGTCGTTTTCTAAGGATTAGACTCAAGTTGAGTTAAACCAAAAAAAAGGGGGGGGGGGGGGGGGGGGGGGAAGCGAAATCAAATCGACTTTATAAGGGTTTTGGACCAAATATCGAGTTTGGAAACAAACGAAAGGAAACCGTTTTGTCTTAAGATCAAAGACGGAATTAATTAAAGCAAGGGAGTTCAACGACGGTTTTAAGTTAAAAAGGGGTTTAAACTGGGTTTAGATCAAAATTGGGTTCGGTGCGCGGGTGCCTGAACCCGATCCGTCGTAACCCGACTTTCATCCCGCTCGAGTGTAAACGGAAACTGTCAAGTTTAAAATGGACAAATCGTAGCCGTTAACTGAACGGTGGAACCGTTATTATTTTGGGTTTTGAGTTATTTATTTTCGACCGGTTCGTACTAGTTTAAAGTGAGTTAAATCTGTGTTCTTTTAGATCGTGCTGCGGACCGAGGCAAAGGGAGGCTCGGCGAGTGACTGCGATTCATCTCGGGTTTAGTGGAGCGCGTCTGGAGTTGCTTTCGAGGTAGGGAAAAGTAGCCGGATCTCGGCCCTGATTAGGGAAAGTTAACAGTAGAATTGCATGTCACACCGGGGTGTCGTGGGTTAAGTAGGTTCGTCGTTTATTAGAAAAGCATGATACGGGATTGTAGTGTTGTAGGAACAGAGAACGTAGCGATAATTGATTTACTGGAGGCATATGACCATGCCCGGAGGTTGTTGGTGAAACTAGTGATATTAGGACTGTTGGAGGCGTCGAGTATGCCAGAGGTTGTTGTGCGTTATTTATTGTTGAGTTTGGGTGGCCTTGAGAGCCCGTGTTATTTGTTGTTGAGTTTGGGTGGCCTTGAGAGCCCGTGTTGTCGTTTCGGTGTTTTGGGTGGCCGTGAGTGCCCGTGGGGTTGTGAACCGTACTTTACCGTTGGTGTCTTGGGTGGCCATGAGGGCCCGTAGGGTTGTTGAACCTGTGTTTGGCTGTTGGTGTCTTGTCGGCCTTGAGTGCCTGTGGAGTTGTCACCGGTGTCGTTACTGTCTGTTTGAACTTGTTTGTGATTGTGATTGGTTACTGGTTACTGGTGGAGGTTGTGTGGTGTAGCTAGCCTCCCGACTGGGATCGGGAGAAGCGGAGAGGTTGTGGGCTAGCTCCCCGACTGGGATCGGGGGAAGGACGCGCGGGTGTGGCTAACCACCCGACTGGGATCGGGTGAAGCGGAGAGGTTGTGGGTTAGCCTCCCGACTGGGATCGGGGGAAGTTGCGCGACAGGTCAACCGCCTGACCACGTCTATGATCGGTAAAGGGCGAGAGACAGAGATTGGTTACTGAGCAGCCGGTTTGCGATCCTTTGTGATCTTGTTTGGTATTGTGTGGTTGTCAGTTGTGTCTTTGGAGGAGGTCGTCGATCGTAGTGTGGGGTCTACGTAACGCATCCGAGTGTTGAGTCAGTTGAGGAAAAGACTGGTCGTGTGTGTGTCTTTGAGTCGTTGTTAGTGTCATCGGCTTTGTCTACTAGTTATGCCGTAGTCAGTATGTTATCTGTGGTGGTGAGCGAACGCTCACCCCTAGCTGCTTTTCCTACAGGTACCGTTCGTAGTCTGGACTAGGTGAGCTTCTGAAGCTTGAAGAGCTTGAAGCGGGTTGCTGGGTGTTTGAGTCTAGAGACGTGTATCTCGTTTTGCCCAAGTGTGGGACTTTTATTTTGAGATGTAAATATTATTCTTTTGTGGAACTAAACTGACTTTTTAGGTGATTTATCGAAAACAGGTTTCAGTTTTGTAACTTTTTGAACGTTCGCGTCCCTAGTTTCGGTTCGCTGAAATTGGGGCGTGACAGATGATATTTGCATTTGGACATTTACGATTGGACTACGGGCACTAAGACAAAAAAAATGATTTTGCAATAAAAGAGCTATGCCAAAGAAACCTTCTCTGCCAACTTGTCATAATCTTGATCACTTCCTTTGGAACTCCAATGATTGGGATAAAAATATATAGGTAATGCTCCCAAAGTTTATTTAGGAAGTGATATCCTTCCTCCTAAGGATAAAATCTTAGCTTGCCATAAACCCAGGGCTGATTTGAATTTTTCTATTATGGGGGCCCATGTTGAAATTCTCTTTGGGTTAGAACCGAGAGGGAAACCAAGATATGAAAATGGGAAGGAGCCTTGATAAAATTTAAGTACTTGCATAATACTTTCTTCCTCTAAAGTAGACTGATTAAGAGGAATAACAACTGATTTATAATAGTTGGCATATAGACATGTTGCCAAATGGAACATTGAGAGAACATGCTTCAAACACAAGGCACTTTGAATTGAACCTTGAAGAAAGAATATGGAGTCATCTGCAAATTGTAGGTGTGAGATGATTGGACCCTCTACAGCCAATTAAATTATTCTAAAGACCTACTCTCATAATCTGGTTAAGACCTTCAACCACTATAACAAAGATTAAGGCGGATAATGCACACCCTTGTCTTAATCCTCTACTCATATTGAAGTCAGGGCTAGGTAAACCATTTATTAAAACTAAGACACTTTCTTTAAAGCATGAGATCATCCAAAGCCTCTAAACAATACCAAAACCTATTTTAGATAGTGTATTGAGAACATAACCCCAACTAAATTTATCAAAAGCCTCAAAATCAGCTTTGAGTATGATGGCTTTGATCTTGGATTTTTTGAGGAACTGAACTGACGCCACCAAAATAACATCTATTATTTGCCTCCCTTTAATGAAACCTGGTTACTCATTTCCTACCAAAGAGCTTATGACAACACCGAGTCTTAAGGATAGCAATTTGGATAGGATTTTGTAAGGGCCACCCATCAGACTAATGGGTTTTAAATCATCAAATGTGAGTGGATGTTGTTTTTAGGGAATAACAGTAATCAATGAGGAATTTAGCCATTTACCAATTTGTCTAGTTTGGTAAAATATGATAGAAAGAGCATGAGGACTTCTTTAATTATAGGCCAACAACACTGAAAGAACTTGAGAGTGTATCCATTAGGGCCTGTTACCTAATCTCCACTACATGCCATTATACCTTGCAAGACTTCTTCTTCAAGAAAGGGTCTTTCCAACCAGATAGCTTGCTCTTCTGATAGGAAAGACAATGGAAGGTCATTGAGACTCAGATTATTAGAGGAGTTTGCAGAGAATCTCTTCCCAAAATATACAGCAACTGCTTCTTTGATATCTATAGTTATAGATAGAGTCTCATCATTATGAATAATCTGAGACATTTTGCTATGAGAACCTTTATAATTGGCCACCCTATGAAAATATTTGGATCCTCTATCCACTTCATAGAACCATTTCTTTATGGCCTTTTGGCTCCAAAGTTTAGAGAGAAGTTTCTATTTCTGGATTAGTTCTGCTTTATCAGCTCCCCTATCTAAGCATTCCTTAGGATTCAAGGATATGGATTCAACTACTACATCAATAATATCAATGGACTTAATAAGCAATGAGATTTGCGTATCTAAATTTCTAAAAACCCGAGTATTCCAATTTCTGAGATCAGCTTTCAAATACTTTAATTTCATCCACAAAACATATGGATGGAGGCCTGAGACTTTATAGGATGACCACAAATCTTGAACTGTATGGCGAAATCTGATGTCTTCAGCCCATATATTAAGGAACTTGAAAGGCCTAGGCCCCCAATCAACTACATTGTCAAAGAGTATTATAGGTCTATGATCTGAAATGTTTCTAGGGAGACAAACTTGTGAGAGGGAGTTGAAGAGGGTAAGAAAATCCACATAAATAAGGAACTATCTATTCTTGAGGCCTGAGATCCGACACAAAACCACGTATATTTTCATCATTCATAGGTAAATTTACAAGGTTGAAATTGTTGATAAATGCTTGAAAGTTTGACATGTCTGATCTTGAACTCTTTTTATTAGATCTCTCAGCCACATCTAACACTAAATTAAAATCTCCTCCCACCAGAATGAGTACTTTAGGACTTAAATATTTCAGAGTTTCATCAACTTTCCTTCAAAGAATTTTCATATCCCTCCTACAATTTGGGACGTACACATTTACATAGCAACAAGGCCTATTTATATGCACAGATTTCCCAAACCAGATAAGAGCACCATCTAGCCTTTGTAGGTCTGGCATTACATAATCCTTTGATTTCCAAATAGAAAGAATTCACGCTGAGTTTCCAACAGCTTCAATTGATGCCATATCCCATCCCTAACCAAGACCACAAATTATGGGGAAATTATACGGTAGAGTTTCTAACTTAGATTACTATAGAAGTATGAAATTTGGACTTTTCTTGTGGATCAAGTTACCAAAGCTTCTCATTTTTTACTTGGATGAGATTCCTCTCACATTCCATGCGAGGAATTTCATGGGGCCTACTGAGAAGAGAGATTGATGAGCTTATTGATCACTAGCAAATCAGTATCATAATATTTTGCTAAATCCAGAAATTGATCATCTGACCCCCCTTCAAAATCAACTATGTGGTTATCAAAATATTCCAAGCTATTCAACTTATGTTATAGGGCTTCTTCAGAGATTCTAACCTTTAGACCAATAGCCTTTCCAAAGCCCCAAGCTCTTTTTGTTTACGCTTGTTCCTCTAGAAATCTGAGTTTAGGATTAGATTGTAGAGGCTCTTTTAATATTGATCTTGTAACATAGGAATGTGTAGCTTTGGTTTTGAGAGTCTTTTTCTTCTTGGAACTGGTTTTTGGGGCTTGAACTTGAGTTTCCTTTTCTTTTCCAACTGAAAGACACATAAAGTCAACCACCTTTAGCACTTGTTTCTATAACAGAGAGGGATGGGTTGGAGATGTAGGAGGGATGGAAGGTTCAAATGTTTTCCCACTTTGAATATTATCTAGGCTTAGAGTTCCTTGAGACTGATTTGACAAGTGACAAACATCCCTTTGCTTTTTAGATGCATTAAATGTATTCTTTTCCAAGCTAGAGGTCTCTTAGGCCACACCCAACATTAAATGCTCATCCGCCCTTGTACTTTCCTGAAATAGAATAGTCAAACCTGGTTCTGAATGAATTGGACAAGAAATAATACCTTCCAAAGAAACTAGATAAGTTACTGTAGCATTTGGAGGGAGCTTCATTGTATGTGTGAGAGAGTGTTTGAGTATAGTTATTTGATTGTTCTTTATTTCTCAATACTAGAACTGTAGATATTTCATTTCCTCCTAAAGGTGATGAGGCTGATTGGTCTTTATTCCTCAATATTGGAACTCTAGAGATTTGAACTCGTCCTAGAGGTGCTATGATTGTTTTTTGCTGCACATTTTCTTGCTCAGAACCAAAACACAACTGATTGACCTGGAAAGTAGGGATATTTAGCAAGATTTGCTTTGAACCGATATTCTCTTCCAAAGTATCCTTGATGACCAAATTTTCAAGAGAATCATCTTAGGAGTTAGAGGGAATAATAACAACATTAACTGTAGAATCTGGTAGTTGGAGACCTTCTGCTCCCAAAGAACTAACTAAGGCATTAACAGCAGCAGTTTCTATTTGTTCAAGGACTGAGTTAAAGAGATAAGGTGGTTGAACATGCTGAGATAATAAATTCCCAGTGCTTAAATGAAGTTGAGAGTCCTTTTTCCTCTAAAGAGGCTAAAGAATGAGAATCAGAACTCTGATCTTGTGTAGTAGTGAGATGAACACCCAGCTCAGATGAGCATGAATTTGAAGGTGATGTGACTGCTTAGACTGCTGGTGGAGAAATTGGGGGAATTTCTGTGGATTTTATAGATGCCACCCAAACTTTGTAAGTATCTTTTCCCAAATTAATTGATACTTCCTCAAAAATAGCCTTCAAGCTGAGAGTTTGCACAAGAACATAGGCTACATCTATCACTATACATGCTTTGGAGAGAGGATGTGTAAATATGATTTTTTTTTCATATTCTGTAATGGTAGCTTGGAAGGTTTTCTCACACCATCCATGATAGGGAACTCCTTGTATTGCAAACCAGCTAAGTTTTCCACCTTTAGCAGCAAGATTTCCTTGCTCTAGAAGAACTGTCAGCTATTGTTGATGGTAGGAGCCATTATCTCTCAATATGTCTTCCTCAAAATGCTCATCGGGGTAGTGAATCAACAGAATTCTGTTGTCTAGATATTTCAATTTTATCTCATAGACTCCTTGAAGTGCAATTTCTCTCACAATAGCCTATACTTGGAGATTTAGATGTATGACTGCCATATGAGAATTTCTTAGTATTTTTGCTTGAGATGAGACTATAGAACCACAATGCATATAGTCTTCATAAGTTTTTATAGGCAAGCTATTAATTCCAATACTAGTGTGAGCTTTGGGAGAGGTAAAAGGTGTGGTTGGAGAACTTCTATCCCAAACTTTAGTAACAAAAAGCTTATGATTCCAGATACAAGAACCATTGTACCTTCGAATGTCTTCCTCCATGCTTGCATTGCTATGAAAGTAGAAAAATCCATACCATTTCTCCATGAGTAGCTAAACCCCATAATCTAGGATTATGGGGGATTAGAGATGTAATTTCTAATGTATTGAATGTATGAATGAATATTGTGTTGATTGATTTGATTTAGAGTTTGTATTAGATTTGAACTTAATGCTCTATCTCCCGGGTAGGCTTGATAAAAGGTGGGAATTGCAATCTCACACTCGTGAGAGGTGGATTGCAATTGGGTCAGAAATCTTATACAAATTGGGTTTAAATCTAGACTAGTGATAGCTAGGTTAACACAATTGCAACAACCATAGGATTCATACCGAAAGTTAGAAATTATCAAAGAACGTAGTGCTTTGGGTCTTCCTACATCTTGATTCGTGAGAACTAGGTGGTTAGATTCCATTAGGGTCCGAAAAAACGTGAGAAGTTAGGACTAGTTTGAGAGATAATTTGTTGCCCCTAAAATCAGATAACTACGTACTGTTCATCCTCATTTAATGCATTGGAATTGGTCTCTATGAACTCATACTCTGGATTAATTTTTTCTCTGATTCTACTCTCGTTTTATTTACCTAAATACTTGTTCACATTTAAATTATTGTTTACTTTTGCATCTTTCAAAACCAAAAACTATCTTTTAATGAAATAGCTTAAGAACGAACTTTAAATAGGAATTGCTTGTCTTGTGCTCCCTTGGGTACGATAATCCAGAACTAAAAATCTCGAAATACTATTTGATGACCGGTACGCTTGTCATGTCCTTTGTGTGTTAAAACCGCAGGGCGTCAAGTTAATGTAGAGAGCATTATCATGCCTTGTGATTTAATTGATTACTGGGTTACGTCTTTTTTTATCTAGTAAAGGATATTTAAATTAAACCTCTTTTGAGGTGAAAGAGGAGTTACAAAAATTTTAACTTACACACCCAAACTAAGACCCAAAGACGACTATCCAAATATTGAACTCTAAACCCACTTTGCTTACAATCCAAGAAAAGGCAATCAAAACCAACATTATCCCAAGACATCACTACCAACCCCCACCCAAAACTCAAAATACCACCCAAGTCAAGAAGATTCAATGGTAAGAAAACAAAGTAACCATCAACTGTCAATACTAAGAATGCAGCAGCCTTGATTCAATTAATTAGCACCAATACCCCTTCACCAAGCATTCAGAGATTAAGCTTTGAACATATGAGAGCTGCAAAGATGAACATCTGCAATAGAGCACCACAATCACAGCACCAAGATCTGTAATCATCTTTTAAGAATTACCATAAGGAGAGAAAATTTCCAACCAATGCACAAAAACAGTCATGTTGAGGGGGATTAGGCACTGACTGAGAAGTCCAAGAGGTGAAGCTGAGAAGTGAGAATTTAGCACAATCTACAAAAAGACAAGAAACCAACAAACTCAACCTAACAATATTCTACCCTTACACCTGAGCTTGTAGTCTGAGACAAAAGAAAGGAAAAACCCACACACAAGGACCAAAGACAAGCCAGACAATAGGAAAACAGTAGGAATCAAATCAAGAAACCTTACTTAACTCATAACAGTACCCATCCCAACCCAAAACCTCAACCCAGTAATGCAGCAAAACAGCCTGCCCGATTCCAAAACTAAGCAGGAAAGAGGTGCCTTAGGCCACAAGTAACCTCAAACTCGGGGTGTGATCAAATTCAACACCAAAACCAATTTGTAAATTCCAATCCAAGCACTTCAAACCCAAGAAGTTCTTGAAAGAAAACACTCATCAATTGTAAAATAGAGGGGCAGGTTGTCTTGTATCACAAATAATATAAAGCTCCCACATGATTCCTTTGCAACAACAAAATAAACCTCTATTAGTAAAACCCCTGAGATACATAGCAGCATTAGCAAGCCTCCAAAGCCATAAAATACCTTAGAGCATCTTCACTAAATTAAACTCAAAGTGTAGAGGCATAAAATATGAGTTACACAGTCAAAGATCACCCCAAGCCAGTCACATCCCTTTAAAACCATTAGGAAGAGCTCCTCATGTGATAACAAGCCTTAGTAGAGGAAAGCCAAGAATTATATGAGAAGAAATAGCCATTATATTTGGAATTGGCCCATTCCCAATTATAGGACTGACTTTGGATTTTTTGGAAGATTTCTTCTGCAGAAAGAAAATTATTTTCAAAAATGGCTTGATTTCTTGCTAACTATATATGCTAGCAAGCTATTTGTATTATATTTCTCCAAGAAGCTTTGAATTTTGAGAAGGCCATACTTGCCCAAGTAGAGAAGGGTAGTTTAATAGATTTGGGAATGGCCCATGAAACTCCCCACCACCTCATAATATAGCAACAAAATCTCCAACATCCATCACAATGGAGTAATGTATGGGAGGCATCTTCCAAATCATTGTCACTGTAATAACCACTCCCGGTCAACGCCAGTCAAATCTGCGAAAAACAGGAAAATTTAAAAAAATTCAGCAGACACTTGATTGAACCTAAACTTGACCCCGAGGGTCATACCGGGCTTAAGTTGACCCCGATATTGACCAAAGTGAATTCCAGGGGACTCAGGGCAACTTTCTGATCAATTTGGGAAATGTTGACTTTTCGCTGGAAAAGTCAACCGAGCGACGTTTTGGTCCATTCGAGGACCGTTTTGGGTCCAAAAAGCTTAGCCGTCATCGCAGCGGTCTTAGTTGAGCCGTTTCCTTGTAGCCCGCCAAGTTTCGTAATTTCTTGGATAAAGTGCCCGTTCGGGGCCCAAAACGTCCGAACTTCGCGAATCTGATTGGAAAATATCTAGAAGATATTTCCCAAAAAGGTGTGGGACCCACCTTGCCATTTCTCAAGCAAGTGGTGGTGTTACGTTTGGGACAAGACAAGGAAGACTACTTTAGGTGTTAGTTTGATATTTTTTAAATTAAAACAAAAGGGAAATAGATGCTTACACGTTCATTTCAAAACGGAGAAGAGAAAAATTGGTTTTTAGAGAGAGAAAGGGAGATAGAAGAATTGGTTTTTAAGCCCGTAAGTTACTGTTGGTGTGTTTTGGGTGGCCATGAGTGCCGTGGGGTTGTTGAGCCCGTGAGTTACTGTTGGTGTGTTTTGGGTGGCCGTCGTGGGGTTGTTGAGCCCGTGAGTTACTGTTGGTGTGTTTTGGGTGGCCGTGAGTGTCGTGGGGTTGTTGAGCCCGTGAGTTACTTTTTGTGTGTTTTGGGTGGCCATGAGTGTCGTGGGGTTGTTGAGCCCGTGAGTTACTATTGGTGTGTTTTGGGTGGCCGTGAGTGTCGTGGGGTTGTTGAGCCCATGAGTTACTGTTGGTGTGTTTTGGGTGGCTGTGAGTGTCGTGGGGTTGTTGAGCCCGTGAGTTACTGTTGGTGTGTTTTGGGTGGCCGTGAGTGTCGTGGGGTTGTTGAGCCCGTGAGTTACTGTTGGTGTGTCGTGGGAGGCCGCGAGTGCCCGTGGGGCTATTGAGTCCGTGTTTTACTGTTTGTGTCTTGGGTGGCCATGAGTGCCTGTGAGTGTTGAACCTGTGTTGCTACTGGTTGTTGAATTTCTTGTGATTGTGATTGTGGTTACCTGAGGTTGGGGGCCCGCTTCATGAAACGGGGGTCCACGACATGTTCAGACAGGGTAGGGGGCCCGCCCGACAAGAAAGGGGTCCTGGCCGCGCGTGTGTGGTTTGGGGTTGTGAGCATTCTTTGGTTGGCCTGACCTAGTTAGAGTCTCGGGAGGTTGCGAGCGTTCTTTGGCTAGCCTGACCGAGTTAGAGTCTCGGGAGGTTGCGAGCGTTCTTTGGTTGGCCTGACCGAGTTAGAGTCTCGGGAGGTTGCGAGCGTTCTTTGGCTGGCTTGACCGAGTTCGAGTCTCGGGAAGTTGCGAGTGTTCTTTGGTTAGCCTGACCGAGTTCGAGTCTTGGGAGGTTGTGAGCGTTTTTAGGCGATGAGATGGCAGCTCCCCTTCCGACTAGCTATCGGAAAAGCAGCGCTGTATCTATCGCCAACAGGTCGACCGCCTGGAGCTTGACAGGGATCGGCAAAGCGCGTGGGGCAGGCTCGAGCCCAGCCGGTTAGTAACCGGCACTGAGCAGCTGACAGGAGTGCGATCCTTTGTGATCTTGTTTGGTGTGCGATCCTTTGTGATCTTGGGTGTTGCGTGGTGGTCGGTCGTGTCTTTGGAGGAGGTCGTTGATCGTTGTGTCGGGTCTACCTTACGTGTCCAAGTGTTGAGTCGGCTGAGGAAAGTATCAGTGTGTGGGTGTCGTTCGGGTTACTTGAGTTTGGGGATAGTGATCCCCGGGGTTGAGGTTGTTGTTGGTGTTACCGGCATTGTCTGTTAATTATGTCGTAGTCAGTCTGTTATCTATGGTGGTGAGCGAACGCTCACCCCTAGTTGCTTTTCTTGCAGGTACCGGTCGCAGGTTGGACTAGGTGAGCTTCTGAAGCTTGAAGAGCTTGGAGCGGGATTCTGGGTTTATTTTGAGTCTAGCGACGGATACCATACTTTTGTCCACTTGTTGGGACGTATTTTAAGTTGTAAATATTATTTGTTGAACAAATGGTGTTTTTAAAGTGGTTTAATGTGAAAGGTTTCAAAATGTTTTATTGTTTTAAAAGTTCACGTCCTTAGTTCGGTTTACTGAAATTGGGGCGTGACAGCTTGGTATCAGAGCTCGAGGTTTCACACCTCGGACTGTACGTCAATTAGGTGGGGAGAGACGAGTCGGTAAAGTCCCGTCGTACGTTGGGTACGCAGGTCGGGAACCGTGTGTAGACCCGTTGTGTTGTGAGTCCTGCTTGTGTTTGTGTGTATGTGCAGTGCGGTGTTACTGGCATACCGTTTGTGTGTTGCTGCGTGAAATTTTTTTTTAAGCTGTCGCGACTCGACTCAGGGGCGCCCCTGTGGTCGAGCGTGACGGTGTTAACGTCAAGTGGGTACAATGTAGTTCAGGGACGTCTGGACCGGGTTGTAACTACCTGATGTTAAGAAATAGGGTTTGTAATGAAAAGGAGAAAGTTTCTTGAATTGTTTGGCCCGGTGGGCGTGTTGTGGAGTTTTGTTTGGCCCTGTGGGCGTGCTTTGTTTATGTTGGCCCGGTGGGCGTGTTGTGGAGCTTTGGTTGGCCCTGTGGGCCTGTGTGTAAGTTGGTTGGCCCGGTGGGCGTGTGTGTGAGTTGGTTGGTCCGGTGGGTATGTTCGACTTTGGTTGGCCCGGTGGGCGGGTGTCTTTGATGTTGTTGTTATGGTTGTTTGGCCGGTTTGGCTTGTGATTGAGGTTGAGTGACTCGTGTTTTGGTCGTTGTTTTGGTACTTGTGTTGTATGGTTAGTGGTCGAGTGTCTGCGACGCACAAGCGTGCGGGTCGCTAGGAGAAGGGTATGATGCGAGTGTCCTAGGATCGACGTGACGGTGTGTTGGGTGCGAAATCATCACCGCTACGGGACGGGTCTTGGACCGGCCCAATAGAAAACGTGGTTGGAGCCTCTGTTTTGGCCCGGAATGGGGCACGGCCCATGTGGCGTGCCGGCCCTGTAGGTGGCACGGCCCATTTGGCGTGCCGGCTCGGTAGGTGGCACGGCACGACTTGGGTGCCGGCCCGGAAGGTGGTACGGCCCGGATCAGTTGCCGGCCTTGTCCAGTAAGCTGGTTTCAATTGTTTTGTGGTTGTTTCGTTGTACGGTTAGGTTTGTCGTTCCGTGGCTTAGTGTGCGTTTGTGCGGCTTATTTGAGGGTTTGCTTACGTATTATTATAATTGAAATATTAATAGTGTGAGCAATGGTGTGTGCTCAGTTGAGAGCGTGATCCCCGTCTTGAGGTTTCCCTACGTGATCGGGTATTTGGGTGATTGAGATTGTGAACAGTAGTGATTACAGAATTGAGGACGTGCTTCCCGTTTCGAGGTTTATCTTACGTAAGCGAGTACTTGAGGTGTTGATGGTGTGAGCAGTGTGACGTTTGGCATCCGATTTTGAGGTAGTGGTTTCCCCTGGTTAGATCGGTAAGTCTTTAGTGCGTTACTAGTATGCCATAATCGAACGGGTGTCCGTGGAGGTGAGCATAACGCTCATCCCCTTTACTACTTTTCCCGCAAGGGACGAGTAGCGAACACTGGTTTGGTTGCGGAAAGTTACAAGTAAATGCCTAGAGGACCGTGTGAGGGTTGCACTAGACCTTACCGGGGTGACTAATGGAGTGGGTGTTCGGTTTCCGATTTGGGCATCGGTTTCATTGGATGTCAGGATATCACACTCGTTTGTTCGTCGAGTTGTGCTGAGAGGTTGGGCCTGAGTTTAGAGCCATTGAGTCCACCCCTGCGTCAGGACACACCGGTTGGTGGTGGGGTGGTGTTGACTAAGGTCTGTCGAGCCTGCGGAGTTGGAGAAGCGAACCGATACAGGAGGTTCGAGAGAGGGCTCAAGAACCCTGATGCTGGATCGAGTCCTCACCCCGAGGATCGGATATGTTCGGAGTTGGTAGGCACGACGACGGTAGTGGAGCGAGGTCTTAGAGAGACTGCGAGGATCCGTGAGGATCGGCAGCGTCTGAGCTTGTGCTTGTATCCGTGGGAAGGATACTTACGAAATGACAACCTTTAAACGTAATCTTGGGAGTGGATTGGCTGGCAAAGTGCCGAGCCAATACCGACTGTTACTGACGACGAGCTACGAGAGTCGCAGCATTCGCGTCTGACAGTGCACGTGGGTAGCACTAAGAGGAGCGCGACATCAGGTGGCATGTCGAGTGGAGCGGGATGCGGAGAGCGGTCGCGGAGTTAATATCGCGATGCCTCACTCGTCGGCGGGTGAGAGCCGAACAACAGCGTCCCGCTAGATTATTACAGCCACTGCGGGTTGCACAGTGGAAATGGGGGCACGTCACGATGGGTTTCGTGAGCGGTTAGCCGAGTTCGCCTACAACAACAGCTTTCAGGCCAGTATCATGATGGCACCGTTCAAAGCGTTGTATAGTAGGCCGGGTCGATCGCCCGTGTGTTGGGCAAAAGTGAGGAATAAGAGTTTACTGGGTCTAGAACTGGAGTGAGAGACAGCCGAGTCGGTCGTGCCGAAGCATGAGCGGTTGAAGACCGCGCAGAGTCAGCAGGAGCTACGCTGATAGACGGCGCCGACCTCTCGAGTCAGCAGACGGGGGTCATGTATCCCTAGAGGTGAGTCCGAAAGGTGGACTAATGCGTTTCAACCGCGGCGGAGGCGGGTTAGCCCCGTGGCGTATCGAGCCTTTCGAGGTCTTGAGTACGTTATTGAGCGGGCAGATGTCGAGGTAGCGGGTGATGTCTCGTATGAGAAACTGGTTTGGGAGATGGATCCGCGGGAGCAGGTCCTGCGCGGAAGGGTTATCCGCTTAGAACTGGTGTTGTGGCAACACCACGAGGCCGAGTCGACTTGGGAACGCGAGGACGAGGTTCGCGCGAGGTACCCCGACCGGTTCGACTCCTGAAGTGCGTTTTTTTAAATTCTGCGGACGAAATTCGTTTAAGGGGGTAGATTGTAATAACCACTCCCGGTCAACGCCAGTCAAATCTACGAAAAACGGGAAAATTTAAAAAAATTCAGCAGACACTTGATTGAACCTAAACTTGACCCCGAGGGTCATACCGGGCTTAAGTTGACCCCGATATTGACCAAAGTGAGTTCCAGGGGACTCAGGGCAACTTTCTGATCAATTTGGGAAATGTTGACTTTTCGCTGGAAAAGTCAACCGAGCGACGTTTTGCTCCATTCGAGGACCGTTTTGGGTCCAAAAAGCTTAGCCGTCGTCGCAGCGGTCTTAGTTGAGCCGTTTCCTTGTAGCCTGCCAAGTTTCGTAATTTCTTGGAAAAAGTGCCCGTTCGGGGCCCGAAACGTCCGAATTTCGCGAATCTGATTGGAAAATATCTAGAAGATATTTCCCAAAAAGGTGTGGAACCCACCTTGCCACTTGTCAAGCAAGTGGTGGTGTTAGGTGTGAGACAAGACAAGGAAGACTACTTTAGGTGTTAGTTTGATATTTTTTAAATTAAAACAAAAGGGAAATAGATGACTTACACGTTCATTTCAAAAAGGAGAAGAGAAAAATTGGTTTTTAGAGAGAGAAAGGGAGATAGAAGAAGGAGAGAAAAGAGAAGGAGGTGTTGGAAGTTTAGTGATTTCCCGTCAATCAAACCGTTGGATTGTCTCAAAGATAGAAGAATCGAGTTCACACCGTCATTCTCTACGATGAGCACCTAACCGATTTTCGTTTTGTTAAGTTCTAATTTTAGGGTTTGAGTTTAAACGATTCAAATATGGTTGGGTTTTGGTTAGAATTAGTTTAAAGATGAATGGTTGAGGTTTGGGGTTCGTTAGGAACGTTTTGGGGCAAAAAGGGAATTTTTTCCATTGTGGCCGTGTGGGGTCCACATGACCGGGTATCGGGTTTTCGTGTTCGGGTGTTTTAGGACGTTCTCCAAGTCGTTAATCCCCACCCGGATCGAAATTTGGAATTAAATTGCGAAAGTTGTAATTATCGGGTTTAGAAACTTTAAACGCGAATTAAATCGCTCGGAAGTCGGAAATTGATTCCGTCGATTGCATTGGAACCCTTGAATTATTCTAAGACCGTAGAAACGAAAACGGGAATTTTCGGAGCCCCTGAAGGGCGTTTTCAAAACCCGGGCAGATTCGCCATGTCGGGCGAATCGGGCTTTTCCGGGTCCAATATCGACAATGTCGAGTAATTGGGGAGTTTGGGAGTGATCGACATTGTCAGGGTTACTTTTGGGCGTCAAGTTTATTAAAATTCAGCTTATGCCTGCAAGCTTAAAAGCGTTTAAAATTGTGTTCTTATTAGATCGTGCTGCAGACCGAGGGAAAGGAAAGCTAGGCAAGTGACTGAGATCACGCCGGAGCTTGTTGGTTAGCTTTTGGAGAACACGCACGAGGTAGGGAAAAGTAGCCGGATCTCGGCCCTGACTAGGGAAAGTTAACAGTAGAAATGCATGTGACACCGGGGTGTCGTGGGTTAAGTAGGTTTATCGAATATTAGAAAGGCATGATACGGGAATGTAGCGAATATTATAAAAGCATGTGACACTTAGTAGTGTCGTAGGAGCAGAGAACTTATCGATGTTAGAATTACTAGAGGCATATGACCATGCCCGGAGGTTGATTGTGAAACTGTTGACATTAGAACTGTTGGAGGCATTGGTTATGCCGGAGGTTGTTGTCCTTTACTTTTGGTGTTTTGGGTGGCCATGAGTGCCCGTGGGGGTTGTTGAACCTGTGTCTTTACTTTTGGTGTTTTGGGTGGCCATGAGTGCCCGTTGGGGTTGTTGAACCCGTGTCTTTACTTTTTGTGTTTTGGGTGGCCATGAGTGCCCGTGGGGGTTGTTGAACCCGTGTCTTTACTTTTGGTGTTTTGGGTGGCCATGAGTGCCCTTGGGGGTTGTTGAACCCGTGTCTTTACTTTTGGTGTTTTGGGTGGCCATGAGTGCACGTGGGGTGTTGTTGAACCCGTGTCTTTTCTTTTGGTGTTTTGGGTGGCCATGAGTGCCGTGGGGTTGTTGAGCCTGTGAGTTACTATTGGTGTGTTTTGGGTGGCCATGAGTGTCGTGGGGTTGTTGAGCCCGTGAGTTACTGTTGGTGTGTTTTGGGTGGCCGTGAGTGTCGTGGGGTTGTTGAGCCCGTGAGTTACTGTTGGTGTGTTTTGGGTGGCCATTAGTGCCATGGGGTTGTTGAGCCCGTGAGTTACTGTTGGTGTGTTTTGGGTGGCCGTGAGTGTCATGGGGTTGTTGAGCCCGTGAGTTACTGTTAGTGTGTTTTGGGTGGCCGTGAGTGCCGTGTGGTTGTTGAGCCTGTGAGTTACTGTTGGTGTGTCGTGGGAGGCCGCGAGTGCCCGTGGGTTGTTGAACTTGCTTGTAATTGTGATTGTGGTTACCTGAGGTTGGGGGCCCGCTTCATGAAACGGGGGTCCATGAGCACACGCGTCTGCATGTTCAGACGGGGTAGGGGGCCCGCCCGACAAGAAAGGGGTCCTGGCCGCGCGTGTGTGGTTTGGAGTTGTGAGCATTCTTTGGCTGGCCTGACCGAGTTAGAGTCTCGGGAGGTTGCGAGCGTTCTTTGGCTGGCCTGACCGAGTTAAAGTCTCGGGAGGTTGCGAGCGTTCTTTGGTTGGCCTGACCGAGTTAGAGTCTCGGGAGGTTGCGAGCGTTCTTTGGTTGGCTTGACCGAGTTCGAGTCTTGGGAAGTTGCGAGCGTTCTTTGGCTAGCCTGACCGAGTTCGAGTCTCGGGAGGTTGTGAGCGTTTTTAGGCGATGAGAGGGCAGCTCCCCTTCCGACTAGCTATCGGAAAAGCAGCGCTGTATATATCGCCAACAGGTCGACCGCCTGGAGCTTGACAGGGATCGGCAAAGCGCGTGGGGCAGGCTCGAGCCCAGCCGGTTAGTAACCGGCACTGAGCAACTGACAGGAGTGCGATCCTCTGTGATCTTGTTTGATGTGCGATCCTTTGTGATCTTGGGTGTTGCGTGGTGGACGGTCGTGTCTTTGGAGGAGGTCGTCGATCGTTGTGTCGGGTCTACCTTACGTGTCCGAGTGTTGAGTCGGCTGAGGAAAGTATCAGTGTGTGGGTGTCGGTCGGGTTACTTGAGTTTGGGGATAGTGATCCCCGGGGTTGAGTTGGTTGTTGGTGTTACCGGCATTGTCTGCTAATTATGTCGTAGTCAGTCTGTTATCCGTGGTGGTGAGCGAACGCTCACCCCTAGTTGCTTTTCTTGCAGGTACCGGTCGCAGGTTGGACTAGGTGAGCTTTTGAAGCTTGAAGAGCTTGGAGCGGGATTCTGGGTTTATTTTGAGTCTAGCGACGGATACCATACTTTTTTCCACTTGTTGGGACGTATTTTAAGTTGTAAATATTATTTGTTGAACAAATGGTGTTTTTAAAGTGGTTTAATGTGAAAGGTTTCAAAATGTTTTATTGTTTTAAAAGTTCACGTCCTGAGTTCGGTTTACTGAAATTGGGGCGTGACAGTCACAGACAAGACATAATATTCCTTGCAAAGATAGATGTAGCCCTCTTGTTTCAAGAAAGCATCTTGTGGGAATAGCTTTCAAGCAGGATAACCAACAAAAATCAGTGATTTTAGGAGGAATATCTGGTATCCATAGGGCTTTAGTCAAAGAAACATTGATAGAGGGAGCAGAATTTTGATTATCCAATAAATTGTATAGCCTCTTTACTGTGAAACATTTTGGGTATCCTGTCCAAATTAGTAGATCCACCTCTTGTGATAAAGTAATTCATGAAAGTATTTGTTGCAATGGGATCATGTCTGATTCAGCTTTCCCCCTAGGCACTCTTCTGAAATTGATATCCCATTCACCTTCTAAATAAACTTCAGCAACTAGTATACTTTTGGTGAGGGATAGAGTAAATAATCTAGGGAAGAGGTATCTGAAAGGGACCTCACCCCACTAAATATTAGTACAGGAATGTACTCTAACTCCATTAGTTGTTTTCCAAGACATGCCTTTGATTCCAAAAATATCTTTAAAAGAAGGTTCGGCATTGATAACTAAAATATGGGTCATAAAACTTGAGCTTCATATTTCTAAAAAGTAGAGAGGTCTCAATCAGAGATAGACCAACCATATTTACTGCATATCACCCTTTTCCATAGTGAATTAGTATCAGAAGCAAATCCCCACCACCACTTGGATAGGAGAGATATGTTCATCTTGGCCAGATTTTTTATACAGAGTCCTCCTTCCTTGTCTGATTTACAGACATTATTCCATCTAACTTTACAGAAACTTCTAGCTGATGAGCGTCCATGCCTCAGAAACCTTCTCTGTCATGATTCCATCTCTTTTAAAACTCCTTTTGGTGCTTGGATTACAGAGAAGAAGTACAAGGATAAAGCACTTAAAGTGGATTTAGAAAGAGTAATTCTTCCTCCCAAAGACAATAATTTGGCTTGTCATAGCCCTAATACAACTTTGAATTTATCCACAATTGGATGGCTCCCAAGTTTTGATCATTTTGGGATTTGCTCCTATGGGAAAACCAAGATAAGTAGTTGGCAGATTCCTAGAAGAGCATTCCAAAATCTCCAAAATTGACATTTCCTCCCCCTCTTCCAGATTGAATAAGATAGCTTAAGATTTATAGTAATTTACAGATAATCCAACAGCTAAATTGAACATTGTTAGAGCAAACTTGAGGCACAAGGCACCATTCCCAAAACCTTAAATGAAGAAAATAGAATGATATGCAAATTGGAGATGTGAGATAATTGGACCATCTTGCTTAAAATGGATGCCTTTAAAAAGCCCTTGATTCAATCCAGCTTTCATTATTTGATTTAAGCCTTCAACAACTAATACAAATAATAATGGAGATAGTGCACATCCTTGTCTTAGCCCTTTAGTAATTTGAAAATCTGGTCTTGGAGATCCATTTATCAACACTGAAACATGAGCCTTGAGACAAGAGATTATCCATAACTTCCACAAAGATCCAAACCTCATTTTGGTCAGAATATTCAAGATATAAGCCCAACTTAATTTGTCAAATGCTTTTTCAAAATCAGCTTTAAAAATGACAGCTTTTTGTTTGGAGGATTCGATAAAGTCTATAGCCTCTGAGGCAATTAGAATCCCATAAATAATTTGTCTGTCTTATATAAAACCATATTGATCCTCTCCCACAATGAAATTGATAACCTACTTGAGTTTAGAGGAAAGAAGCTTGGATAGAATTTTATAAGTACCTCCCATGAGACTTACAGGTCTATAGTCATCTAAAGACAATGGAGCAGTATTTTTGGGTATTAATGTCAGAAAGGATGAGATGAAACCCTTTCCTAATTGTCCAGTGTGATACAAGCAGTGAAGGAATTTCATGAGGTCCTCTTTGATTATTTGCCAACAAAACTGAAAGAATTTGAGGGTGAAGCCATCAGGACCTGTTGCCTTTTCAATACTATAGGTCATTATTGCTTGTAGAGTTTATTCCTCAGAAAAAGGTCTCACTAAACACTGAGATTGTTCTGAATATAATAGACACCAAATGTGGAGTTTGTTGTAAATCTTCTTGCAAAATGTTTAGCTGCAACACCTTTGATATCAGGGGGAGATGGGGCATTAAATTTTGCAATAAACTCCTGAGATATGAGAAATCTGTTAATTCTAGAGGCTCTTGATTGATGTCCAAACCATGTATACTTGCCACCATTGAGGGGGTAATTTATTAGACCTAGATTGAGAATGAACTCTTGAAGGTTGCACATATCACCAGGCCTTTGAGATGATCTCTCTTGATCTGAACTAACTACATTGAAGTCTCCTCCCAGTAATATAAGGGTGTCTGGAGAAAGGTCTTTAATCTTTTGTGCTAGATTCAGCCAAAGATCTTTTCTCCCAGCTATAGATGATGGAGCATATATATATTTATAATGCAGCATTGACTGTGACAATCTACAAACTTACCCAACCATAGAAGAGCACCCTCCTGCTCAAGAAAATGAGGGATAGCAAAATCTCTTGTCTTCAACAGTGTAATCAAACCCCCTGAATTATCAATTGCATCTGAGTGACATAAATCCCAACCCCAAGTTAATCCACAGCTTCTAAGAAAATTGGCATGCTTGAAGTCCAATTTTGATTCTTGAATTAATATTAAATTAGGAGCTTGCTTAGACACCAAGGCACTGAAACTTCTCCTCTTCTGTTAAGAGGAACTTCATAAGAGCTTAGTTGAATGAGCTGCGGTCGGACCCTTTATCCAACTGATATTCGAAGTCTGAATCTTTATCTAAGTCAACAAATTCATCCTCAAAGCCTCCTTCAAAATCAACAATGTGATTTTTAAGATCTTCTAGGTCATTTATTTGATTGAAGATAACTTGATCAGAGACCCTACCCTTCAAGCCAATGGCTTTACCAAAGCCCTAAGCTTTTGGGGGCTATGGTATTTTCCTCCATAAAGGTTTTCTTTTTTATCAATGCTGTAGAAATTGCAGGAGCTGAGACAGGATCCAAAGTAGCAGCTTTTGTTTAGTTTTGATCTGGTGATATAGGCATGGGGAGAGGGGCCTCTGCTTATTTTCTTCTTCTTTGAGCTGATCTTAGATTTTGGCTTTGTTGTGGTTTTGTGTAGATCTAGGAATTCAGTCACTTCACTAACTTGAGATTGCTCCAGTTGAATTTGGAGGGAAGAAAATTGCTTCTCAGAAATATCAATGCCATTGTTCAAATAGTCCAACCCTAAGAATTCTTTTGATTGAGAATGCATGAGATCAATATCCTTTTACTTGTCAGAAAGAATTAATGTCTTAAGAGATGATATGAAATAGGAACTTAAATGTACTTTTTGAGACTCACCCCTTATCAATTATTGAGTTGACATTGTCCTTTCTTGTAATATAAAAGAGGGAGTGTCAGAGTACGCGTCGCGCGTGAGGCGAAAAGGGCGATTTCGCGAAACACGCCTAGGGTTCCGTTTTCATGGCTAGGTGTGGTCGTCGTCTCGACGAGCATACCGGCTTCAGGTCGTGATATGTGGTGCAGTTGACATATGTTGTTAAACGAGGCGGTTTTGTGGATACATCGATCGGCGCAGAAGGGACGGTCCATGTCGAAACCTCGCGATTCAGAGTATTACGAGAAAATGGTGGAGGGAGAGATTGTTAGGGTTCCGAAAGTAGCCTTAATCATTTTCATATTGGAGGAGTCTACAAGAGATACTTCACCACAATCGAGCAATCGTCAGTTACCTTCTCGACCGGAGGATGAAAGGCGGGTTCATGATCAGTCAAAAGGTTCGGTTATGGTTTCTACGGTTCGACAGTCAGCTAAAGGCAAGGGGTTGGTCTCGGGCCCGAAGGTAGATGTGGGGAGGATCAATCTTTTCTTGTGCAACCTTCCCCCAGCAACTTCGCGCTCAAAATTGAGGGATTGGCTTGAAGAAGTAACGCCGGTCTCTAGAGTTTTTGTCTGTAAACGTAAGAATACCGGGGGCAGATTCTTTGGTTTCGTAACAGCAAATTCCAAGGAGGATGCAGACATTTTGCTGAAAGCCTGCAACGGATATGTGTGGGAAGGACACGAATTGTTCATGTCGTTGGCTTGGCCGGAACGGTTGTCAAAGAGATTGGGACGACAGGGTGGGTCTCAAACTCGTTCTAAATGGGTTTGGAGACCGAAGAAGGCGATGAACCACTTGCCATCTCGAGACCGATTCTGAAGACTTCCGCTGACACTCAGAAGATTAGGGGCACAGTATCTCAGTATCTGTCACCATGGGTGAATGCAAGTGTCATGGGTGTAGCTAAAGAAGAGTTGTTTTTACAGGCCTTGCGAGAGTTAATTAATGGGGAAGAGGCGGACTTGCAATTTCGTTATTTGGGTAACAGAATTTTCTTGTTTTTGTCCTCTGACAAGGACACGTTAACGGATGTGTTGAACTCGAAATGGAGATGGTGCTCCAAGGCGTTTTTAATGTTTGATAGAGCACAGGGCTGGCTACACAGAGCGGGAAGTTTTGCCTGGTGGAAGGTGACGGGAATACCGATCTCAGGTTGGTGTATGAAGACTTTTAAAGACATCGGGAGCTCTTGTGGAGGGTTTCTATTAGCCCTGAGAGATGAGACCTCACCATCCTTTGACTGTAATTTCCTTTTTATACACTCGGATAATGTGGAGTTATGTGCTACTCGGGTGATGGAGTTGGAAGGCCGAAATTATCAGGTGTATCTGACGAGAACGGCTTCGGCTGAAATTGGAGGGGTCGACACCATTGCAGACTACAAAGGTGCGGTGATGGCAAATACGGCTAGTCAGATGCCGAGGGCCACAGGATAGAGCAAAGCTGCTATGGGTTTCTCCACGCCGGTAAGCAAAGTGTCGAAATCTTCTTTCTCGAGCCCACAGGACTCTTGGCGTGGGCCTCAAGCAACTCGGGCTAGGGTTTCGGCCAAAGAAATCCTCCAGCCGAGTAGGCCCACACATGTCTTCCGGTCTTATGCAGCTCATAGAATTCCTATAGACAAAGAGATAGCTGATAGAGAAAGGAAATGGAAATTGATCAAGGCCAGTCAGAAGCTTCTAGCAGGACATCCTGAGGCAGCGGATCAAATTGAAGCACTTGATTTTGAACTAGGGGATTCAGTGGATCCCGAGTTTCAAGACGAATCTGAAGATCTAGTCTCTAGTGACGGGGAAGAGGTGGGGGATTCTCTCCCTACTTCCTTACCTCAGTAATCAGAAGCTATGGTTAAATTCATCTCCTGGAACGTGAGGGGGATGAATGCCGTCCAAAAGAGACGGTGCATTAGGGTGGCTCTTTCGAAGCAACACCCGGATATGGTTTTATTTCAGGAAACAAAAAGAGAAGAGATTCAGCCCTATATACTTCGAAGTTGTGGTTTTCTGAATGGTTGGGATTCCGCCTTTATTCATTCGGTGGGCGCAGCTGGTGGGGTTTTAATGGTTTGGAGAACGGTGATCTTTTCGGTTTTACATTCTTATAATGTTGATAATGCCCTGGTTTGGAAAGGTTTGATCATTGCAGAATCCATTCATGTTACCGTGGTGAACGTATATGCTCCAACCGAAAGTGGGCCCAGGTCGGATTTGTGGGTGAAGCTGGCAGTTGAGAGCTCGTCTTTTAATGATTGTTTATTGGTGGGTGGAGATTTTAATGTGGTTTGCACGCCGGAAGAACGTGCTTTCAGTGAATTCTCTGAGGGGGACAGCGAAGCTTTCAGGGATCTTATCTTCGATTTAGCTGTATGTGACTTACCTTTGAACGGCAGCAAATTTACTTGGTACGGACCGGCATCTAAGGCCGCCCGATTGGACAGATTCTTAGTGTCTGCAGACTTTCTTGCCTTCTACCCGAGTTTGGTACAAAAAACCTTACATAGAGAATTATCAGACCATAAACCGGTGGTTCTTGAGTCTCGGTCGGTGAACTGGGGACCAAAACCTGTGCGTTTTTTAAATGTGTGGACGTCTCACTCGGAGTTCTTTGAGTTCGTTAAGACCCAATGGGACAATTTCTCTTTTCAAGGGGCACCCAGTTACATATTTTGGAAGAAGCTCAATTGTCTCAGAAAAGCCCTGCAGGTGTGGAACTCTGAAGTGTTTGGTAGGGCGGATAAAGAGATAGTGGACTTAAACCTGGAGATAGACATGTTGGATGCTGTGATTGAACACCGACCACTTACGGGGGAAGAGTGCACTAGGAGATCGTTGATCAAGGTCTCGTTGATATTGAAACACAAGATGCTAGCAAAGATATGGGCTCAGAAAGCCAGATTCAAGTGGTTTGATGAAGGTGATCAGTGTTCAAAGTTTTACCATCGATTGGCTAATTATAATGCATCCGTTAGGCGGATCATGGCTATTCGGGTTGGTGACCATTTATTTACTGAGCCAGAACAGATTAAAAATCAAGCAGTGTTACATTTCTGCGAGAGGTTTGCTAGACCAAGGGAGGCCTTGATTCGGATCCCTTCTCTTCAGTTTAAAAGTATCTCGGTGATTCAGGCGGCTGACTTGGAGGCCTGTTTTTCGGCGGAGGAGGTGTTTGACTCTTTAACGGACTGTAGTAACAACAAAGCGCCCGGGCCAGACGGTTTCTCAATGTTGTTCTTTAAAGCCTGTTGGGATATCGTTCAGGCGGATTTGCTCAGGTTCGTGAATGAGTTTCATGTTGATGGCGTGTTTGGGAAAGGATTAAGTTCAGCATTTATGGTTCTTATCCCAAAAAATGCTAGCCCGGAAACGTTCGATGATTTTAGGCCTATTAGCCTGATTTCGGGCCCCTATAAAATAGTTGCTAAATTACTGGCAAACAGGCTAAAGAAGGTCCTACCTGACTTAATTGGGGACACTCATAGTGGCTTCATAGCTGGTCGACAGCTGGTTGATGAAGTGTTGATTGCTTCAGAAATTATTCATGGAGTCAAGAAGTCTAAGAAAGAGACGGTTATATTGAAACTTGATTTCGAAAAAGTGTATGACAAGGTTAGTTGGTCCTATTTGTTGGATGTGATGATTATAATGGGCTTCCCTGAGAAATGGTGTATGTGGATGTCTAGCTGCTTTAGAGCCAATTTATCTGTCTTGATTAACGGAGCACCTAGTGCAGACTTTGAAACTGATAACGGTATCAGACAGGGGTGCCCCTTATCACCTTTCTTGTTTTTATTGGCGGCGGAGGGGCTTAATCAAATGTTGTTGGACGGTTTAAGGGGAGGGGATTTTAATGGTGTTGCAGTGGGTCATAATGGGCTGGTAGTGTCCCATTTGCAGTTTGCTGACGATACCATCCTGTTTATTAAGGGTGAGGAGATGGGGTTGAGGAATGTCAAATATATTTTAGACCTGTTTCAGGTTTAAAGATTAATTATGCCAAGTCCAAAGTTGTTTTGTTGAATGGGAACGCCTTGTCAGAGGAGCTGATTTCTTCTATTTTGGGGTGTGAAGTCTGCGAGTTGCCTTTGCCTTATTTGGGTTTCCAACTGGGCCTGTCTCCAAAGAGGCTCAAGTTTTGGGAGCTAGTTTTTGTTCGGGTGAGAAAATATTTGAATGGTTGGAAAGCTAAACATCTGAATATAGCCGGCCGGGTCGTTTTACTTAAGTCAACATTGGCGGCACTTCCAGTTTTCTACATGAGCCTTTTCAAGGCTCCTAGCTCGGTGATTGTGAAGCTGGAGAGGTTTCAACGCCGCTTTTTGTGGTCTCATAGTGTGGCACGTAGGGTTATACATAAAGTGAAATGGGACAAAGTGTGTCGGCCTAGGTCGGAGGGCGGTTTGGGCCTTCGACGTCTTGAGGAAGTTAGCCTGAGCCTTCTGGAAAAATGGTTCTGGAGGTTTGCTGAGGATGAGAACTCTCTATGGAAGCAGATCATTTGTGTTAAATTTAAATGGGACCCGAAAGACTGGGATCTTATTAGCCTTGATCAGCCGAATGAATCATCCCTGTTCGGGCATATTGTGAGTTTGGCCGGTGATATCAGGTTTCAGACTCTTTTTGGAGGCCAAGGAATTCACTGGAAAGTGGGTAATGGAGCAAAGGTGAGGTTCTGGGATGATGTTTGGCTGGGTGACGAAGCTTTCAGGTTCAAATTTCATCAGTTGTTTTTATATGCTCGTGACCAAAAGGCTTTGGTAAGGGACTATTGGCGAGATGGGCAATGGGTGGTGGTGTACCGAAGAAATCTGTTTGTTCGGGAATTGGGCGAAGATCGAGGATTACAGGAGCTTTTGGCTTCGATGTGTTTGACGGATACCCTGGATAAAATGGTCTGGGTGAAAGGTCCCCATTTCTCTGTAGGGGTGGTTTACAGGTTGATCACCCCCACTTTTGATAAGGTTAGTTGGGCCTCGGTTTTATGGGTAAAGGGCCTTCCTCCCAAATTCTACATGCTTTTGTGGTTAGCCTTACATTCAGCAATTCCCACTATGACTTTTCTTGAGGAACGAGGCTGCAGAATTTCGTTGAACGCCATGATGTGTCACTTTTGCAAGTCTTGTTTTGAAGACTTAAACCACCTGTTTCTGCATTGTGAATTCTCATGGAATTTTTGGGGTCTGTTGCATGAGTGGTGGTCTTTACCTTGGGCAATGCCGGGTTCCTTCTTGGAGGCGTTCGAAGGGTGGTTCTTGGTGTCAGGCGGTTTGAGGGGCTCGGGTTGGGTGAAATTGTGTTATTTGGCGTGTTGGTACATCTGGTTGCAACGTAATGCCTTAGTGTTTCGGAATACTAAGATGACAGAAATATAGATGTTTACCAATCTCCAGCCACATGCCTTTAGTCTGTTGAAGTTAGCAGGGGATCTTGTACCTGAGGTCTCTTTTGAGTAATGGAAGGCGGCACCAGCTTCTTGCATGCGCAGACGAAGGCGTAGGAGAGTGGTTGTTGGGAATGTGTAATTTCCTTTCCTTTGCTTTATGTGTAATTTTGCTTCGTTTGCAGGTTTCCACTCTGGAACCCTGTTTAATAAAAATCGCTTATCAAAAAAAATATATATAAGAGGGAGATTGTTGTGTAGAGACAAGGTTAATAGTAGGGTTATTTTCATCTCACTACCCTAACTATGTGGGTTTTTTCATCTCACTACCTCAACTATGTGGGTTTTTTCATCTCACTACCCTACCTCATTACCCTAGAATGCATTTTTTATTCACTTTCATACCCGTCGTCAATTTTCCATCTATTTTTGGATGAAAACACTTAAAAAGTCCATAATATCCCTCACTAAGAATCAAATTTTCAAAAGCATACCATTGGTTTTCAAAATTTCTTTAAAAATCAGTTTTTAATGTCACAAAAATGCATTCTATGATAGTGAGGTGCCACAAAAATGCATTCTAGGGTAGTGAAGTGCCACAAAAAATAGTTAGGGTATGAAAGTGAAAAAAATGCATTCTAAGATAGTGAGGTGCCACAAAAAATAATTAGGGTAATAAGATGAAAAAAAAACCACATAATTAAAGAAATGAGATGAAAATATCTCTTAATAGTATTACCCACATGATTGGATTGGAGGGGATTACAGGCTTACTGGATTGCATCTTGTATAAGGATATTATGATATTGCCGATTCAATCAACATTTAACTTCTTCTTTACTTATCTCAACCTTCATCATATAACAAAGCATTTCCATTTAAGCAAATTAGTATAGAAACCCATCCTCAATTGAAATTTCTATTTCTGTCTAAATTATACGATATTAATGAAAATTTTCTATATCATATCCCATATATGGAATGATAAACATATAATTGAGGTTCTAATGCTGTTTTACTCTTTAACACGTTTCTGTAATGAATGTTTTGGTTGCACACAAAGTTTTGTGGATTGTTTGATCATGTCTTAATCACTATGCTAATTATCGTGCCTTGACAGCAAATTAATTAATTAAGGTTCTACGCATGTGGACTTGTGTGTGTATACCATTTGTAACTTTATCGACCCTATTAACTTTGCGTACATGAATGAATGATGTGACACGATAACTAAAACCTGACTACCCTCTACCACACAGATACACAAAACAAACAAACTCTATATACAACACGTTTTATCCAACACTCTATGCCTGGATGTGGTGGTTAAGTCGACCACATCAGATACAAAAACCTGAGAGTTGTTCATATTGCAATCCTATAGCAGTAGACTGTCGATAACCTAAGAACTACAATCAGACTTGTCACCTGAGCTGCCCATCCACGTCCAGGCTTACTCAGAACTAAAGGAAATCATCCCAAGCCTTCGGAATTGGTATAAGGGCCTCGACCACTTTCGTCCCTAGTGTGTTGGCTAACACAGACTGGATGGGATCATTTTGGGCATCTCCCGGGACATTTTATGCTTGAACGCCGATCTCCATATACTGGAATGGGATGGTATCTGGTTGCATGCACGGAAAGAAAGGGAGTATGTGTAGCGGGTATCCACTGAAAGTCCACGGGCCTTTGTGCTGGACTCGGTTGAGTGCCGCCTCTGATGGGAACAGAAAGGACACTGACGTCCTTTGAAAGGACCTCGACCTTTGTGTTATTGATTTGTCACCGCTTCAGCATAACCCCACACAATATTTTGGGATTGCAACTAATTCCGGCCATAACTTTCTACCAGCGATAGGCAATATCGGCCGTCCTATCTGGCTGGGATGGCCTCTGCCGAAACCAAGACGACAGTGTCTTCATCGTCATCATCCCCGGATGAAACTCCCCCTATTCGGTCTGAGATAGCCTCTAGGAGACCATTCGCGGTAGGAGGGGGTGTTATTTGCATACCTGGCCGGATGAGTGGCGTCGACACCGTTGGGGGAGTTAGAGTTTGAGCCATGCAGATGGTTTGGGGCTCCCGGTCCTGAGCTTGTTGTTGGCGTATGGGAGAGGCGGCGACATGCAGTGGATGTGATGGCTTGGCAAGCATTTGTTATGGTGACTCCTGTAACGGATTCCACCGTGAGGCAAGGAGCAAGGGATTGCCCTTCCCTAGTGGTTTATCCGATAGGCCGACGTCCCAATATGCAGCTTCGAGAGGGGTTCGGTCTTGCGTGGTAGCGATGGGTGTGCGTGGCGCGGGGAGGTGTTGGCCTTGACGTGACCGGACTTATAGTACGGGGAGGAGGAGGACGATGAAGGCACGGTGGTGTTTCCGGAAAAGGGGGCTGAGGGAGAGAAAGAACAAACCCTAAATTCTCTTAAGACTTCTTGTTTTTCCTTTGTTTATAGGCTTATTATATGGAATTTTAATTAATTTGTAATACCTACGTAAAAAGTATTTGAAGAATCCTATGCAAAATATGTTTACACTCAAGGTTTGATGTTTTAGTTTTAACACACCGGCTACAAACACTTGCCGAAGTCGAAACTCTGGTATTGAACGCCGAAAATGTTTTGATACACTCAAGGTTTGATGTTTAGTTTTATTAATACAAATCAGAAATAAATGGATAGCTTCTTATCTATCATATTCTGCAATATGTTACACTGCTCCAACAACTGGGCTAGTTTTTGTGTTTCCTTTGTAGCCACAACTAATTTACCGGTATTATTTTCATCTGAATATGCATCATTTATCACAGTTCCTCCATCCACCGGTACAGAATCCCCTTCATTGATCACCATGTCACTACTCTCAGTGGAATTCTCAAATTCATCATTTGGGACATATCTGGTAATAACCGGTGAGCCTTCCGTTGTTGGAATTATACTGTTGTAGCTAACTTCAACCATTTCATCGAAAGAGGGATGATTTAAGTGATACTGAGCAGACAATCTATCTTGAAGCTCCAACTTATCAAGAATCGGCTCTTGAGAAGCACTGACTCGTTCCTCAATCACATAAGCCAGAGATAAGGTCTTATTCGAAAAACATGTCAGGCGCCAATTGAAAATCCTTCGGAATATAACAACCCAATTGGGAACGATATAATAGGTTGAGTTGTGGAGCTCCAGTCGAGCACACTTTTGTAGCATCACAGATGCCTCATTTTTAGCTAGAGGCAATCCCATCATGTTAGTAGTTTCTGTCATGTATCTGATCAAGCAATTTTCAAGTTCCAGTCTCTGGCTCTCAATCTCTTTGCCCCCATTACAACCTCTCTTCAACCAGGATACATCAGCAAAGTTTGGAAGCTTACAGTCACATAAGGCACGCACAAGTGGTTCAACTCTTGCTGCATAGCTCCATCCCACGCTTGGCAAGTACAAATCCGCAGCTCTGTGCTCATTGCTGAACTCCTCCAGCATACCAACCTCGGGACAAGGCCAACAAGCAGCATTTGTGTTGGCAGCTCTCTTAATCTGCAACTTGGTCTGATCCAAAGCTACATTGAAGGCGCAGATACAGTGCTCAGGACATAGGTCATGTTTGCACATCTCCAATGATGAAGTTAAGCGTGTCAGGATCAAATCACGTGTTTGGACACGGGCAAGAGAGGGTTGAAGAGGCGATTCCCCTGCCAACCACTGTAGTCCCTCTCTCAGTCGCTCATCACTGAGAAACCCATCAGATTGATTTCCAACGAGAAACCCCACCAAATAACTGACCACACGTGACTTGTCAATTTCATCAAGTCCTAATTTTTTTACTATGAAGGAAGAAGGATGTGCAACATCTTTACAGTATGAGCTACTCAAAATTAGAAGGGGCAAGCAGGATGCGGGGGGGAATGACTTGACAAGGTTATGGAGTCGGATCTTTTGAAGCTCCCACGGCAGGTGGTCAGATACAAGAAACAACACTCCATTTGTACCCAGTACTGTCTCGTTCAAATTGTCGAAGTTTGTGTCTCTTATCACAGATAGACAGCAGGTCTGATCAGAGTCAGATGAGGTAGGAATCCATTTCTTCCATAAAGAGAGACCGGGAGACGAGAGAACCATATCATCATCATCACAATCTATTTTCGTCGGCATAAGCTTTGAAAGTAACCATGGGCCTCCAGCCAGGTGGGCCCCTTGCCTGTTACTTGGTAGTTTTTCTTCTTCTAGGTTGTTCACATGAGAGCATACAAGAAGTTTCCAGCACAGGCATTTAGCATCTGGGTTTCTTCTGCTGAGTACAGGAGCTACCACATCAGACACATTCAGCCTTGAACATGATATTTCATGCTTTTTATATCTTTCCCTCATAACATGATCAATATCAAAGTCACGAAAAGTAGTTTGTTGCTACACAAGCAGAGAAAAAAATCAGAAACTCAAACAAAGAGCTTGTAATCTACAGCAAAAGGTAATGCAGTAAAATTGTGCAGACAAATCTATCAGCTAAATTGCAATGAATGGCCATCTTCTGAAGACCCTTGGCAAAGTGAGCATGAACTAGAAATCGTGGCAATTTGTGACCGTGTACTTTTTTGGGAAATTACATTTAGCTACCTTAAAATTTGGTCACGTACCTTTAGCTACAAAAAGTTTATGGTACCTTATTGGAAAAAAGTTTTTGTCAAGATTTCAACACTTTTACTTTATTGTCCATTTCTTAAAGGCATGTAAATGATCTGTGACCAGGGTTCTAAACATCCCGAGATCTTGTTGTGATCGCGGCGATATCAAGGAAAAATGAGACCAGCGATATCGATATCTGAAAACGCAGTTAACTCGCCGAGTCAACTCGGTCAACACACTGAAAATGAGATCAAACAGTTTTTTTAACCTTTTATTTATTATCCTGATTAACCCACTTAAGCCAACCATTTCTCTTTCAGATTTGTTCCCTCGACTTCAGATCTTTTAGGGTTTGAAGGTGACCTGTTTTGTAAGATAAGAGCAAATATGAACTTCTTTTGTAACTTGTTATTAAACACAAAACGTGATTTGCCGATATCATTCCATAATCTCCCCGATAAATTGAAATAACCTTAACAGAGACCTCGCCGCTATTTCACCGCAGCCGTTATTTATTGTCTGTGACCAATTCATAAGGCATGTAAATGATATGTGACCAATTCATAACGCATATGATCGGTGACCAATTCATAAAGGCATGTAAATGATCTCCGGCCAAAACTTATGCTACCTTATTGGACACTTTAACTCTGTAGCTAAAGGTACATGACCAAAACTTAAAGGTAATGTCCCCTATATTTTTTACGGAACACCGTCTTAACGGGGAGTTGAAATATCTGCCCCATAAAAACAATACTTAATCACAAACTGCCACGATTTTTATTTAAAGTTCATTTTGTGCAATTTTTACCCTTCGTATAATGAATTTAATCTAAAAATGTACATTTTTTGCATTTTCAATTTTTTTAGAAATTTGGAAATTTAATATTACATTTTACAACTAATTTTCTGTTTTTAAAGAATTGTTTTTTTTATTTTCATCAATTAATTTTGATAATAAAAAAACGAGTGGGATGCTTAGACATTTCACTCGTATTTGAACTCTGTTATGATGTACTACGTACAAAAATTAGACATTTCACTCGTATTTGAACTCTGTTATGATGTACTACGTACAAAAAACATACGGTCATAAATTGCCATGATTTTATGATATGCAATTTGCATTTCATATTTCTCCATTTGCCTGGTTTTGAGCTGGTAGCGTTTATGTTTAGAGAGAGACTTCATAATTTGTCCAGGCAGAATAGGACAACTCAGAAATCATAAAAAAGAAACTTACATCTTTGGTCAATCGGACCGGTGGCCCCAATGATAATGAATTTAATGCAGCATTTGCTGCCAATTGCCTTTGCTCACGCAACTCCTTCTGCCTTAAGGATCGCCGTTTCCATAATCTGAGAAACAGGATGATGCAATAATATGAGGTAAATATGAGACAGCTCCAATAGTTGACAGAATAATCAGTAGGAAGAAAATTTTAAAAGAAAAATAAACCTTAAGATCAATCTGAGTTTTGCCTTTGCAACTTCATCATATTGCTTTTGTATAATCTCATCATCCTCATTCATTTTAGGAGTATCTTCATCTTCAACATCACTACCAGTCATACTCAAAAGAGTTGAGCTCTCCGGATTATAACTGACTTGAACATCAGGGGATCTATCTTGCTGAGTTGTTCTTGAAACAATTTGTGATGGGGATCTATCTTGCTGGTCAGTTCTCATTGACACAATTTGTGATGGGGTTCTATCTTGCTGAGTTGTTCTTGGCACGATTTGTGGTGGGGATATCTCTGGCTGGGCTGTTTTCATCACAAATTGTGATGGTATTTGTTCCTTACCAAAATGCATGACTCTTTCCGGAGTCTTTTTGAAAAGAACATTAGCAGGTGGTTCCTCGACTGTTTTAACTTTGGCTGGCTGGAATCCTTGAGAACTAGGAGGAAAGGAGATGCCCGACAGAAAATGACTCACGCCAGCCATCTGATGGCCCGCTTTACTTGGCTGACTAGTTACTGTGGGTTCGAAAATAGGCTGCACTTTTTTGCTATCTTTAGGAGATGGAAGAGACTTAAAATCTTGCATGTCATCATCAGCACGGGCAGAGCTACCTCTTTCAACAGATGGGAAAATTTTCTGGCCACTGTTCAATATCTTACCCAATGGAATTTCTTTAGACTTCTCAACGGGGTAAGATGCGGCTAGGCAAGAGGATAAAACATCATTAACTATACTTCTTGACTTCTTCATATGAACAAGTTTTGAACACTTGGTAGGGTAATCTGTGTCAACATTGAGAAATGAACCTTCCTTCACCATATACAGCTCTTCAAATTCCTTTACCACATATCCATGGTACTCTATAAGGCTTTCAATGTCCTCTTCCTAACATGTATATCAAAGGGGAAAATAATTGCACAAGTCAGTAATTTTTTTTCTTATAAAACAAAAAAAATTGAAATCTGTGTAAAGCAATGAAGAGCACCTCCATCCCAATCCAATTAGCTACATGAGCAACAGGGAGTCCTTGATTATTCAGTACACCGCAGTGTAGAGAAGCAAGTGCCTGGGTTCGCAGCTGATGATAAAAGCATAGCAAGTGAGAAAATAGTACTTACATCTATGCGAGTGCACAAATAATTCCCAATTATAATAGAGCAGAAATATTTCCAACTGTAAATAAAAATGTGAATCTCTTTGCGAAAAATTCAGTGCCTTTTTAGTTTTATTGGGATTACTGCAAGATAAACCTATATACAAGTAACACATATAGGCTCTATCAAAGTAAACCTCTTAGAAAGACATTTACAGCACACCCATGGGGTAGCAGTGGCATTCTATTTATTATAGAATTGACATCAGTGTTTTCTGACATATTCTTTTTTTCTACAACAAGAGAAACTACGCCAAATTTTCAAGACCTTTGCAGGGAATCGATAACTTTCGAGCTTCAGCATTGAATAGCGGACATGGACTGATTTGAATATTATGTTAAGTGAGAATGCAGGAATTGTCCCCAGAAAAAGTGGTACAACAAATTCAGCAATTCACATTGTTATTCGGTAAGGTAAACAATCCTAATCAGAGAGTAGATATTAAGGCTATATAGCCTCTCTAAATATTCTCCAGCACTGAACTCCCTCTTAGAAATCATTTCTAAAAATCAACAAATATTTGGAGACTAGTAAGACAGTATTCTTGCTTTGTTGAATTAATTAGACTTCAGAATCATTAATATTCAGTGAACAATTTTTATGTATACATGTTTGCTTTTAAATTAGATATGCATTAGGTTATGATGAATCCACTTACTAATGTTCTTAATTTTTTGTCTTCAACTACCAATCAATTACTAAAAAGTCTAGCTTTCCTTGTTCAAGAAATATACACTAATTTCACCCTTCTAAATCATATTGGCTATCACACTTGACAAAATAAAAAGTCCAGGAAATAATAATTCATTCACTGACTACACTCTCTTGTCATATATATTTTCGAATTAATGCTCCTTTATTAAGAATTAAGTGATTCCATTCACTTTATCTATATATTTTGTTAAGAATAAATTGATTCAATTCACTTCACCTATATATAATATATTTGCTATAGGAGTACCATTACAACAGTGACAGGAAATGCTAATGGAGAACTTTTAACAAGTTTCATCTAAAGATCAAGTCTTCATGCAAAATAAGAGGACTCACACCTCCCGCCAGATAGAAGTTGAGAGTATCACCCAATATAAGAATTTCAAAAAATAAATAAACATAAGACGTTTGTACTGATGCCAGGTTCTTAAATTAAGACCTTGTGTTTTACATTCTTAGGCTTTACTCACAATTTCAGAAGAAACAAAAAATAACTGAGATCTTGCAAGGTGGAGAATTAGGAGATGGAAATGAGATGAAGTGGGAAATGGTGGACCATATTTACACAAAGAACAATATCAAAACACTAGCAATATGTAAAAAAGTAAAACTGGCACTGTTAGGCAAGAGGAATGGAATTACTTAATATCTGATGAGAAGACTATATATCCTCCTATGTAAAATAATCTAAATTGCAGTAAAACCATAGCCAGTATCATACTAACTTCATGAAAATACTAAATAAAGAAATGTCTTAAGTATCATACCTTGGAGAAATGTGCATGCATTAGACATGCTTGCAGGTATGTTGCTTTCCTTGCAAGCCGAAAGAAGGCAATGAAATTACCAGTTCTGCAAGATCTGGAGGAAAATAAAATATTTTGGTAAGTATCAAATTTAAAGTTAAAACTTGGAAACAAAAAGGGGTACGAACCTTGCTACATCACGAGCAAATAGCACTTCTGGCGTTTGTCTTATCTCTGGAGTCATCTTTGCAAGATCAAGCGAGAGCTCCGCAGGTTCAACCTAGCAGGATCTACTCACTTCAAAAAGTTTATAAGGGGAACCGTCATAATAAAATTTCCACTACAGGAAACATACCTTATATCCGGGATGCTTGTCGAGTTTGAGAAGTGCATAATAACCTCTAAACTCTTTTTCAGTAGGAACATTTATTCCTTTCTTCCTGTGATCATCATACATTTGGAATAACTCAACAGAAGTTTTATTCATCTGTTCAATGTTGAGATGCGCATCAAAGCCCTCGGAAAATCCTTCTCCTTTGGTATATTCACATAGTTCATGCATGGCTATTATATGAAGTCTTATCTGAGATCAACAGAAAAACAGAAGTATCTTTAGTATTGAGAATAACAATGGCAATTTGAAAGCATCACCCATCATAGCCTAACAAGGTTGTATTTTACAATGCTAATTTATCGGTAATGAACAGACGAACCATTTTTTCCAGCATGGTAATAGCCTCACGATTAAATATGTGCTGCATTCTCAAGTCCATACGAATGGCTCTCATCCTATCCCATAAAAAGTTATACAAGCCAAGAAACCTGTCATTATAAGGATGATCTAGCAAGTTCAGAAGATAATCAATGGTCTTCTGCAGGATCGGCATGGGTCTTATCAAGTTGGCTTCCCTCTCTGCTGTCCTGGTATACTGCATAAAATTAATACAAGAATCATCATGCTTTATTTGATAAAATAATTTCAATATAAAAGCTCAAAGGGAAACAAAAGTGTAAAGGAGCAACCTTCTTAATAGCTAGGGATTTACTAGTTTGATTCCTGTCCCCATCAATGCGTTCATACTGGTCAAGATCCCCTTTCCTTTCTCGCTCAGCTCTTTCAGAATCTGAAAGATAAACAACAGAAGATAATACAATTTAATGAGTGACATTTGCTCTTTGCAATAGAAAAAAACAGCATAGCAAGCATTCTAGACTTTTGTTACTTGAGAGAGCTTGTCCAAACAAGATTGAGACCATAACGTAAATATTCCTTCAAGCTATAGTTTGTTTAACAAATCAACAAAATATCAGTACAAGTATGCTTTTGATATGGCCCCCCTCCAAGAAAATGTGTACCTTGACTAATAACAAAACCAAACAAGCAAAGGTGCAAGATGCTTTTGATTTAACTGACATGTGAGATGGGAGAAGAATAGTAACTTCACAATCTAGTTGATTTAGTTTAGAGATATACCAGGACACATGTCAGGACACAAGCCGATAATAACACTGGATGATTCCAGGCCTTCATTATCAACATTATCATTGGGGAAATCCCCTGCAGAATCAGTAGAAATTTCTGCAAAAGGTTTTTCTCTGTCCGCCATCGACCGAGTAGACCTCATTGCAGACACCTTCTGGTCGGCAATATCAGAACTGATATGTACTGTTTCACTTAATTCAGTCTTGAAGCGTTGCAAACGTTTTGCCTTGGCTTGCGTTTCTCTGCGAAGTCAGTGGAAAACATAGGCAAGATCATAACCAAAATACAGAGCCAGGAACGAATAGATAGATCTGCACCAGTAATTTACCATTCAGTACCATCTGGCAAAGGAATTTGAGAGTTACCTTTCAGAATCATCTTGAGATAGATAGGAACTTCCTTGCAAACTCTGATCAGCTGAAACTGATGGAGGAGACCTTGTTCTTTTTGGAATTGAGAAACCGGCCGGCTTGGTTGCAGCAGGTTCCACGTCAAATTTCGCCACAGTTTGCAAGAACCTCCGATGACTTTGAGAGTCAGAACTGAAAAGATTAGACCTAGTATTCGCTTCAAGAAAAGACATAGAAGGCCTGACAAGTAAGCAACATACAGAACAGGAAAAAGGGTCAAAAAACGAAAACAAAATCCAACAGGCCATTTTCAATTGTATGGTTATAAGTGTTTGTTTGTTTGTTTATACAAAATAATAGACAGGTTTTAGCTATTGGCAGCCCACCATGTACATTTAATCTTAGTTCAGTCAATGGCATTAATTTTCCTTAGTTTTTTTATATTATTTTGATGCCAAACGACAAAATCAGTTGTTATTAACATCAAATTTTCAAAATATTGCTAACTAATTTGGCTATTCAAACACAACTTTTTCACCAACTTCAATATCTTGAAGCTTAATAGTTTGAAATATATTAACAGCTTTTCTGCTCACATAAACTTCCTCAATTAGTATGACCTCACTGTTTACGTCCAACTCCTCCACTTCTATACTAACAATATCTTACTGTAAAATACCAAAGCTTGCTTGTCCAACTGGTCAAGCACTTGAACTTAGGTCTTGGAGACCCGGGTTCAAGTCCCAGCAGTGGTACCTCACTCCTATTTATTCCAAATTTCTGTTGGGCTTCTTTCATTCTTCTCTTTGGGTGTCTCTCTATTATATGCCCTTCTTGGGCCTCTCTCTTGGTGGGGATCACCTATTATGAGCTCTCTTCTACATAAGAGAGTTTATGCTTGATATATCAATCTTAAAAAGTTCTTTAAGAATCAAAAATGTTTGGTGAACCCTTGCTTCTACATAAGTAAAGTTGAGACTAAATAATCTTGATACACCTTACTTTGAGGACCAAAAAAAAAATATCTCAGTGTAAGATATTTCTTCAAGTTCTCAACATCATAACCAAACCTTGATAAATTATATATTGTCATTTGAGGATCAACATGCTCCTTAACTTTTACACCAAGGTCTTATGTGGTATAACACTAATTAAAAAGATTTTTTACCTTACTAAAATGCTTACACAAATTTGCAAATCCACATTTTAGAACATTCTTGCCACCTTGAGAACCAGACTTAACATTGATCAGAGTAAGCATCTTTATCCAACTTGAAGGTACAACAAGCGTACTCCCTCTATGCATCTACTTCCTATCCTTGGGCATTTTTCAATCAATTGGGGTAGACTTCAGGAACTGAATGTATATCGAATTGAGTCATTTATATGAACATTTTTCTCCACTACACGCAATAGATGCAACACATCGCTAGTAGGAAATGCCTTGACATTTGAGTCATGGTTTATAAGGATGTGACATTGATTTTACATATGGTTGTCAAAGCATACCTATAACCCTCCTCTTTTGTTCGGGCTTAGGACAGGCAACATTACTATGCGTTTACTCTTACAGAAAACAAATAAAACAACACTCCACAGTTATTTTCCAATAAGTTTTCATTAGATTTGTTTGGCTCTCCTTTCCTTGTTATAGAAATTCGATAGCTTAAACAAAGATTTTTGTCCAAATAGGAGTGAAATCTTCAATGTCAGATGAGGTTTCCAGCCATATTTTTACTCATGAGCCATAAAGAATAGAACAAGAATCATCACCATTATTTGAAGAAAAAAAGATCCTGACACCAAATTCATTCATGGTCATCATACGTGTATTAGATTCCGTTTATTAACATTTCTTATCAAACTTGTAGACAACTCCTACCACACGCTATAAGGGTGGTATTTTCCAATTCTTGAGGAACCAAACTCTTCATAACCGTAGAAAATGCCTCTAGCTTTTTGTAGGGGGGATCATCTCCTCTATTGCAGTTTCAATAGCTCAAACCATCAAGTCATTCAATGGAGCTTTGACTACAACAAATCCGTTTGATATGATATATAATTGGATTCTCACATTCTTCAAAGTCTGGTTTAGAATTAATTTCAGTACTTAACATCAATATTTTCCACGTCATGCTTTATTCCATTCTTCGACTCACATCAATAGCTTCAATCGGTGTTTCACTAATTTCTGTATCGACGACTTTTCATACCTCATTCTTGGAGTCTTAAAGAGATTCTCCAACCAACATGCTTGTAGTTTCAACTAGGTATGGACTTCCCTCTTCATTGGTTTAGCCTTCAATGATTTGGACAACTCTGTCGTCTTTAACTACCAAGTGATCATACAGAGCAAAATTGTCTAACGTGAATTGTCGTCTAAACTCGAGTTGCCTAGTCATGATCGGATCTTAATGTTGTTGTGGTCGTAACCCCTCCACCATACTTTAGATGTCATTGACGCTTTCCATTCTCTAATTTGATATCCATGAACATCTACGTGAGGTTAAGAACCATTTTATCCATGATTTAAAAAACGCTCAAGGCGGAGCCTCAAATTTTTTGGTGCTTTTAAGGCTTTTTGGCGTTCTTTTATCAGCCATCTCCCGCTGATATGCTCTCCCCCACTGCCGATCTCGTTTGGTTTCTCAGCCAAGCTAGATCATAAAGTGTAGTTTGTGATCATGGACTTGTAGCTTCATTGAGTTAAGAAACCTAGTTTCTACATAGCTTGAAAAGCTTTGTTAGGTGTTGTGTTGTGAAGTTGAGTAGATTGTATAATAACTGAATAAGTAACAAGAATAGTAAGAAGAGAGGATTGTATTATAAGCAAACGATTATTTGTGACTTGGTCTCGACGAGCCAACAATCAAGCTAGAATTCTCAAGATCCTCATAATCTATACTTTTTTCCTCTTACATAAATGCGGCCACATATTGCTTCTCGAACACTTCCAATTACTGCAACAATCACCTTGCCAATCACTCAATCCCCTAATTAACCACCCTTAATCATGGTTCTAATTAACCACTCCTAATCATGCAATCATCATGGTGTTTAGAATTACCCATGACCATACAATTTGATTTCTCAACCACTTTTGGCCTGCCAAGCTAGTTCCACTATTTACTCCCCTTCATTAAGATAAGTTGACTATCTAACTTGTCACCTTAGAACATGATTTCCCTTCACCCTTAATCCTGCAATCATTGATGGTGACTAGAATCACCATGATCATGCAGCCAAAGACCTAATTAGTTGGACTTCCTAAGTTGGTTTCCATTATTTACTCCACTTAACTAAGAATAGTTCATTACTTAACTTAGTACCTGATTCTCCTTCACTACATCAAGGTTCGGGCACTTGAATATTCGATCGTCCTTTTCACGAAGAAAATTGTCAATAACCATCCTCTTTCTGCCTTACTCTCTTGACAGTCAGTTGTGATGGAATTTTTTCACACAAATATGGTACAATCTGGAAAGCTGTGATGATCACAATGATTTCTTGATCAATATGTTGCAATTGAAGTTGCTGGTTTGATTGATTGCTTGAAGTCTGTTATGACCTAGTTATGTTTATTAGACTTTTCTGTAGATGATTGATGAATGTTATAATTTTAAGACTTACAATTAATAATTTAAAGATTTAGACTTTGCTATGAAATTATGTGTTGTTTAGACTACAATGTAAGACATTTTATGATTTTTTTTATTATTGAGGATCTTGTTTCGCATTTTAAAATCATGTTTTCATCAATGCGGTCAATCTGTATGTGAAGTACATTCCATCATTACTTGATCTATCGTTGGCCATCACGCCCAATCAAATCGGAATACCCATTTGGTGAAGCGGAATATTGTTTTGATATGAAACAATAATAAACCCTAACTTTAGGGGGGGAAACGCAATTCAATAATTCAAATATAGTAATAATAATACGATAATAACCTGAAACTCTAGACAAAGACTTAATAGAGTTAAATACTCCAAACTAATTAGAACAGGGAAACCATTGTTTTGAGCAAGTAACATGCTTAACAAGGAGTAGTTAATGTGTGGTCTTGTCTTACATCATCTTTATTCAACTATTTTTTTTTTACTTCCATTTCTTAATCATTGTGATGCACTATATTCTAGGGGCAATGAGCCATAGGTTACCAATGGTTTTACTGACAAAAATACAATTCTGCTAGTTCTTGTTCAAGAACTGATGCCAAAAAAATTATATATTTATACTTCAATTTCAATTCATGTTCCATGATTTAAGCATCACTCCAACCTATGCTGCAAATAGTATGGAACAATACAAAAATTGTACAATAAGATTGGCATACTATTTCTCATGATTCCCCTTTGTGGCATCTCTTCTTTACATTCATGGGTTATCAACAATCTGTTCTATGTTTAATTACCAATTCTTAAATAGCCATCACAATGTGCTCATTGCTTGCATCATTTTCATAAAAAGTATTTATCGAAAATTAGATATTCAAGAATGAAAAAGGCAGATTACTACTTCTAAATCCTATAAAGGCTAGCTTCAACGTCAGTGCTATTTTCCATGTAACAAAAGACATGGAATCTTTGAGAGTTAGCCTGGAGTGGTCCCGTTGGTACAGACACATGATTATGCTCCTTATTCAAAATAGCTTATGGTTATGTTTTACTCGAGCTATTCTCATCTTGGATATGCAAACCAAAGTTATTGTAGTAGAAGTAAAAGACCCATTCAACCAGGTTGCTTACGTGTCTTCCACAAGGATCTCGATATGGACAAGTAAAAAGAACACAACCTTGCAGTTTTCAGCTCATTTCCAATCTGGAACATTTTGCAAGCAACAAAGAGTTGTGCCAAAAGAAAAGTAACGGGACAATAAAGTATTTTACGAATATGCAAATATTTTAGTTTACCTCTTTGAGTAATCCGGAAAAGATTGTGAATTTCCCTGGAATCCTTCATTTCCAGATTGCATTGGGGGAGATCTGTTTCGCTTTTGGCCATTGAAGTCAGCAGGCTGAGCCATTGAACTATTTTAAGAATTATACAAAAGTTTTCAGTCCATTTCCAACTTCATGGAAACACTTCCCATCCAACAGAGTTGTGCCAAATAAAAAGTAACATGACAGTACAATGATTTAAGAATATATTAATAAAAATATTTATCTAGGTTACCTCGTTGTGTGATCTTGAAAAGATTGTGAATTTCCCCGGATTACTTCACTCACAGATTGCATTGGAGGAGATCTGCTTCGTTTTTGACCGTGGAGGTCAGCAGGATGAGCTATAGCACTATTTCCAGAATCATAAGAATTTCCATCACGAGCCAGCTGGTTGGAGCTGTCGCTTGGTAACTTTTGGCGGCCACCCCATGCAGAAGATAAAGCGGGCCTAAATTTCCAACAAAGCACAATTATGTAGAGGCGTGGCTAATAGTTTAACAATACTCTCTAGTGAGCCATCTGGTAAAGTGAGATGGGAAGATAGGCATACAAGTGATCCTTAGTACATGACCTTATAATCTGTTCAGAATGGTTACGAATTATATGGTCTATTAGTTGGAAAGAGATGCTTAACTAGAGAGAATGTTATGAAAGTAATTAATTACATCATCAACAATCCAAATTATTTGAATTGTGAAACAGTCATCACAATAATGCAGGTATCTGAATGTTGTTACTAAAATGTACGAACTAGCATACAGTTTAGCAATCATGTCCACAGGAAGGTGTGAAGTATAACAGTAAAGCCCTACCGCGGAGCTTCACCAAGAGGAGGAAAATGCTCATCAAAACGGCTGCTCACAAATGCTGCAGGGGGTGATCGTGCTATCTGCGAACCTGGGCGATTATTAACAGGCAAATCCAAGGGACTAGCCAATGAAGCAATGAAAGAAAAACAGAGTCAAAACATAAAATACACTACTAATAGAATAATCAAAACCCAAGAGCAAGAACCCAATCAGAAAAGCACTGGGTAAAAACAATAAGCGTGAAGAGAAAGCTGACCAGGCCTATAGCTTACCATTGTGCGTGTCATAAATTGAATTTTTATCCATAGAATAACTGGTTTTCGAAACCAAACGAGATGATTGTGCTCTTTGTGGAATAGTGTGACTCTGGTTGACAAGAGCATCTCTTAGGTGGCTTCCCAATTATATAACAAGTACTTAGAATCAAAAACACAAATTGAGTATTAAACATTTTGTCTAAATCTTCTTTTAACTCAAACCAAGCTTAAGTTGTAATCTGAATAGGTAGGCTTTTCATAACGTACAAAATTTAAAGCAAAACTATATGAAGTTGTTCTAAATTCACAAGCATGGGAGCACAAACAGACAAGGGCAATTTCTATTTTTAATGAGAGAGTGTTGTCTCACACTTACTTATCCCAGTAAGTGTAAAACTATAGATTAAAATATCAACAGGTTGGAACTACTCAAAAAAAATTATCAAATTGAAGTGCCTTCAATTAAAAGTGGATCCTTTACTTATGAAAAAAAATGGTCAAAGCTATATATCTCGTACTTTTTCAATCAGGAAACAGATAATGTTGCAAACAAATTTTGCTGAAAAGATGCACTAAAATCACCTTCTAGTCATGGCTGGACTGGCATTGCTCAATAAATCTTCTGTATAAACCAAAGGAGCAGATCTGTTTCCTTTGAAGTGTTGGGAGTGGGTAATCGTTGCCGTAAGGCTTGTTCCAGAATTTCGTGAAGCAACAAATGATGTGACTGTAGAAGGCCTTATATTATTGTGGGCATCACTACCTTTAGAAATATATTTTTCCTCATGACCCCATGTAGGAGGAAACTTTGTGGACCTGCACGAAGTTAAGAACAAAAATACTTAAATGACCCTCAATTGCTATGTTATACTATAAACACAAGTTTCGAGCTCTAGAGAAGGTCAAAGTGACAATGGTATGCATAAAAGCACCAAATTGGGAAGTAAAAGTGGGTTTGAAATTAAGAAAATATATGTGTGTGTGTGTGTGTGTGTGTGTGTGTGTGTGTGTCCAATAATAGTAGGTTAGACAACATTATCAACCATGCAGATCCATTTGAAGGAAAGTGAAAACAGAATAGACTACCAGTCGCCATATTTTTACATAGCTGAAGCGCAAGTGCGTTAGTATTGACAAACAGAAATACATCAAGTGAAGGGGTCAGTATTGACAAACAGAAATACATCAAGTGAAGAAGCAAACTAGTACATGACATCTTGTGCATGTGTGACTCATTAGCTTCCCTAACCACATGGTTCTTGATGATCTGGTGCAGAGAAGGCTTGCTCTGATACCATGAAAGTTTTTGTTAAAACGGGCCACTAATATCGGGTCGAGCTTCCACAACTACAAGGTCAACCTTGTTAGTTGGGTGTGGTCCTTATCTTTATAAGTAACCCTTTATTCTTATATTTTTTCGATATGGGTTCAGCTTCAACACTCCCCCTCACGTGTAGGACTAGACATCTACACATAGATCATAGTCGGATTGGACATCTACATATGGACGGGAGACCACAAGGTTGAGGTGACAAACGATCCGTGGGCCGAACCAGCTCTATACCATATTAGAGAACCAACTCAACTAAAAGCTCAAGTTGATAGTTGAAGGCTCAATTATAGTTATATTCTAACAAAAACATCCCACATTGCAAGTGTGTGTAGTTTGAGAACATTTGATATACATATACTAGTTAGAGGCTCCAATTATGTGCGCATAACAAGAACTGTAAAGCCCTTCAGTTCTCTTCCATCCATCGTCCCACATCAGACCTACATATTGATTTCTAATGAACACAGTAGGTTAATTATGAACATAACAGGGCATCTGGACAGGGTTTTAGCATGACTAAAAGCTCATGGAAATATATCTATATAATCATAGATAAACTCAGATATCTAGTTACCACGAAATAAGTGTGCTTAAGATAGACCCCAAGCATAGTACATAACAACACTGAAACGGAGTTCAACTTTACCAGTAAACAACTTCAACATAACTGACAAAACTAAATGAAAACTATCCAAGATTGAAAGAAAGGGTGTGTATAGGTTATTACCTAGAAAGTCCGGCAGAATGGTTAGGGAAATTAGCCGGACGGATACTGTCAGCTTCAGATGCCCTGTTAGCAAGAACATTGTAAGTAGTCATAAATTTAGGCGATGGCATCCTGTCCTATGGCAGACATTGACAATTTTAAGGAGATGCCTGTAGAGGAATAACATCAGAAGACTAACCATTTAATTTCGTCAAATTACATTGCCAGGAGAGATATATCATATATTCATAAAATGATTTTAAATATCATAAGTGATCAAAGCTAGATAGAAATAAGCTTAGCAACCCTAACTACCGATATCCAAACACCATAGACCATAACTGCAGTGCCTCCAAGACTATAAGGTAGAAGGATTCATGCAAAACCTTGTCCTAAAGTGAAAAAGGACTTGCTGTCAGCTCACAGCTGGGTGCTTTCAAAAGAAAGCACTGAGTAACAAACATTGAAACTCAACTTCTTGAACATATAATCCAATTTGCTTTACTAACAGCAACCTAGCTAGGCTCCTTGATAATTGTAAATCGCACATAAGAACTGAAAATAAATTGTTAATGAGAGAGAGAACCTGGGAAATTGCTGGAGAGTTTGCTGTGGAGGAGAGGAGGGAGGAGGACGAGGAAAAGTGCCAAAAGGGGTTGACGAATTCGGGGGTCCGGATGGTCCCGAGGCCCTCCCAAAACCTTGAAACGCCATTGCTGCTTCTTCTTCTTCGCCGATGAGAAGTTAATGCCCACATGCAAAAAAACAAAAATTGGGCTCTCGATCTACAGGGGCGGAACCAGGAATTTATTTTAGGGGTAGCCATCAATAATTAATAAATATATAAAGATTATTAACAGCAATACCAAAATAGTATGAACTTGTATCAAAAAAATTATTAGGTACTAACACAAGAGAACCAGCTCTTTTACGCCTTTATCCTTACCATGTTTTAAACTCTCATTGCAAATAAGATAGAGATACCAATAATTACTTCTCATATGTAAAAAAATGGGTAATTGTATCCAACAAAAAAGAATAACATAACAGGTGATGAATTTTGCCTTCTGGGTCTATGAAGAAGCATCTGCAAACTAACAGTAAGAATTACAAATAATATACCTAGCATAATCACTAAAAGTTCATATATTGTATTACATCATTTTCATTACCCTTGCTTTTCAAATTATAAGTACAAGCTCTTAATGAATCAAACTTCTTAACACTCCCATCGTCCCAATCTCGACTCTTATTTTTCGGACACTTGCCTAACCTGTAAAGGGATAAATTTTTCATAAAATCTTTATATTTATCATATACACCTAAGATTTTCAGCTCATATCCCAAATTATATTGATCATGTGACTGTGTGCATATAGCTTCAGCAATCAAAGTATATGTTTGTATGCACTCTAAATTCATTTTTAATCCAAAATAAATTCTTCCCTCTAAACGTCCGGTAACATTTTAATTACAAGTTCATAATGCAGTTGGCCCGACCCATAAATTGAAGAATTACCCTAACTTAACCAGTAACCACCAAGTAAATCTTCAAAGAAACCCAATTAATTGAAAATGGAGCCTCTCAAGTTTTGAATCAAAACCAAACACTTAACAAAATTAATAGGTCTTAATAAATCTGAATCCAATAAACAAAAGTCATATACATGCACTATAGAAACTAGAAGCATGAAAATCAATAAGATTAAACCTACCTGCACACACAGGGAGAGAGGATAAATATTGATACAAGGAGCTCACGGAAAAGAGAGGGTTTGGATTCGCGGCCAAAAAAGAAGCGCAGAGGGGGAGTTGGGAACTCACCGCGAACAAAAAAAAGGAAAAATAGCGTCGCCGGATAGAAGAAATGTGATGGAATTGGGTCAAACTTGTCAAAGGCCCAACTAAAAATTAAAGACAAAACAAAGCCCAGCTGAAAAAGAAATAAATCAGCCAAAATATAGCTTCTCTGTGTATCGATCTCAGGTTATACCTAAACATTAGTAAGACTTCAAACCATCAAGCTACATTTTCATTTATTGAGGGGTAGCTACCCCTATCCCCCTCTGTATCCGCCACTGTCGATCTATGCATATGCATCCATTAGTTTGATTGTCGTTTGAAAGTTGTAAATTTTTTAAACCCTAACCCGCAAAACACATGTTCACTGTAATGATAGTTCACGAGATATGGCTGTCAGAGCTCAAATTTTAACGAATTTACCCTTGTATTCATTTTTGGGTTAGATATCGAGAGCCGAAATCCGCTAGAAACTACGTTTAACGTGCGAACCCATCCACGCCGTCCAGCCACGACAATCAACCGCTCAGATCAACCTGTCTCCCACCTTCTTAAATTTCATGTTTCTTACACTGCCAAGGGCAAGACAGTCAATTCGCTTACGAGCTTCTTCTTCCTCTTACAGTGCGATCGTGATCGCGATCACAGACGCATAAAGTTGAGCTGATTTCACTATTTTCTCTCAACAAAGCAACGCGAAATCAACTTAGAATTTCTCTATTCCGTGAATCGATGATCATAGAGTCAAATTCGAGCACCAATTGTTATAATCTCAGGTTTCAGCAAAAATTCAAAATCGTGCTCTGTTTTTGCTTCTCCATTGTACATCGCAGATTCTAGCCTTTTTATCACCTGATCAAGCTCAAAAACATGTGAGAATTATCTTTTTACTTCCTTCGATCATCATTCAATCAAATTCAGGATCGAAAAATCAGAAAATATATGTCGCTTTCAAAAAATATGAAAACGTGCTCTGTTCTAGGGTTTATCAACTATGTTGTTAGGATTTATCGACTATTTGTTGTGAATTCACCTCGTTTCTCAATTGATCAAGCATAAACAAGGTGATATACTTCAACGATCGTTGTTTATATCTGAAATTCGATAAGCAGAAATCAAAATCTGAGATCTCTTGTTCTTCGTTCATCTTTTATCGTTTGCGTTGATAAAAGTACGTTTTGTTGTTGATAAATCTAACGTCAAGCGTTGATAAATTGTCTGTGACTGTACCTTCCTGAGTTGATGCTCGTTCAAGGAACAAGTCGTGTTACTGGAAGGTATTGATAAATCTTTCTACTAGTGTTGATAAATCGTTCCACTAGTCTTGATAAACTTACTACTAGTGTTGTTAAATCTTTCTTCTTGTGTTGATAAATCTTTATTCTAGTGTTGATAAATCTTTCTTCTAGTGTTGATAAATCTTTCTTCTAGTGTTGATAAATGTATGTTTTAGAGTTGATAAACTAACTGTCTACGACCTTGTCATTCCTAAGTAGATGATCATTGTAGTCACACGTCGTATAAGAGTTAGCATTGATAAAATTGTAGTTTATTGTTGGTAAAATTAGGTTTAGAATTGATACATGACTTTGACCAGGTCCCTTCCTCAGTTGATAAGTCCAAAAATTGTGTTGATAAAACTGGCTTAAAGTGTTGATAAATCTTGCATGTTATATTGATAAATCTCTCTGACCAGGTCCCTTTCTGAGTTGGTACTATGGATCTTGACGATGCTTGCTTTGGATTCGAGTATGAAGATGTGGATCCTGTTCCACAACCTATGGTCACACAAAAAAGGCGTGGATTCCTGAATGTTGTGTTGATTTAAACCTCGAAAGGATTATGAACTTTGGTTCCTTGGAGGAAGGTATAATTTTCTACCAAACTTATGCATTAAATAGTGGGTTTGGGACACGTCGAGGACCAGAGAAGAAGAAACCAAGGAGTAACACAATCAATTTTAAATACATGTATTGTGCAAGAGAAGGAGAAGCATTTGTAGATAATATCGAATGAGAGACCAATGACAAGTTAAGAAAAAGATATAGAATGTCTACACGGACAGGTTGTATGACGAGAATTTCTTTGAAACACACTGAAAATGGTTATATGGTGTATGAGTTTAGAGAAGACCACAATCACCCACTGCAATGTAAGCGTGATTTGCATTATCTAAGATCAAACAGGGATTTAACACCAAGGCATAAGCAATTTATCATAGATTGCTCAAAGGTTAATTTGGGAGCTACAAAGGCATTTAACCTTTACAGCCAAATAGTTGGAGGTCCTACCAATGTAGGAGCGTGTCCAAATGATTTCAGAAACTTCCAACGGGATCTGAAAGTGTACATTGGAGAGAGTGATGCTCAGATTACCATTGACCAATTCCACACTAAAGAAGACTATTGTAGTGACTTCTTCTTTGAGTACAAAGTAGATGCTGGTGATCGGCTAAGTCACATTTTCTGGGCTGATTTAATGTCAAGGAAGAATTATGAGCTATTTGGTGATACGGTGTCGTTCGATTCAACTTATAGATCAAATAGGTAAAGTATGTCGTGTAACTTGATAATTTATTTATCCTTGTTGCTTATGTTTTTGTTTGTTTAGGTACATGATGGTATGTGCGCTATTCACTGGAGTGGACAACCACAACAAGTCGATCATCTTTGGTGCTGCTTTATTAGCCAAAGAGGATGTCGAATCTTTTGTTTGGTTATTCCAAACATTCCTCAAAGCTATGAAGATGAAAGAGCCAAACTGTTTCATAACAGATCAAGACCCAACAATGAGAAAGGCTTTTGAGGAAGTGTTCACACAAAGTAGGCATCGACTATGTATGTGGCACATAATGCAGAAGCTTCCTTCTAAAGTAAGTTATGTTTTGAATTTATACATTTGTTAATGATTTTATGGTTGATAAAAGTTAACGTTAGGAGATAAATAATTTATTCGGTTGATTGTGATAAATCTGTTATTATTATTGCAAGTTCCTCACAATGTATACCATGAGACAAATTTCAAGAACAAATTTAAAGCATTGGTGTGGAGTAACTACACCGAAGCAGACGAGTTTGAGCTGACTTGGAAGGCTTTGATGGATGAATTCCAACTACACGATCACACTTGGTTGTCTTCTATGTTTGATATACAGGATAGATGGATCCCTGCATATTTTAGGGGGCTAAAAATGGGACTTTTCCTTAGAACAACGTCAAGATCAGAGAGTGAGAACAGTGCATTTGGTCAATTCACTAACAGGTACCTTTATTTTGTGAGAATTCATACACCTTTGTGATTGATAAATGTTGCAATGAGGACTGATAAATTGTGCACTCTTGATTGATAAAAATATGTGTGGAGACAATGTTGTTTTCTGATGATATAATTTATCCTGTTGTGATAAATGTTTCATGAAGAACTGATAAATTTTGCAGTCTTGATTGATAAAAATATTGTTGTTCAGGTGCCTTACCCTGGTTGAATTCATGTGGCGCTTCGATACAGTCGTTGAAGGTCAGAGACAGAAACAATTACAGCTGGACTTCCAATCAAGCACCTTAGCTCCCAACTTCATGGTATTATCTGAAATTGAGAAGGACGCTTGGAGGATTTACAGCCGCTCAATCTTTGACATCATAAAGAAAAGTGTTGTGGGAACAACCTTCAGGTGTGGGATCAAAACGTGTGTTGAAGAGGATGGAAAGAAGATATATAACATCGGAAACAAACATGGGAACAAGACGTTTGTTGCTGTGCAAAGCTTACCTGGGAACCATTGCACATGCTCTTGCATGAGATCTGAAGAATTTGGCATCCCTTGTATGCATATTTTCTTGGCTTTGCAAGCATCTATGGTTGATCAAATACCGGAGAGCTTGATCACGCAAAGATGGACAAAGGATGTACGCAAGAATGCTGAAAACTCTACAGATTCTAAAGAATTACAACCATCTGCCTATGGTGAGTGTAAGAAAATTATTTTTGATATATGCTCGATGCTTCAATCTTGTGTCCTCCATCTAGTAGTGAATGCTGCAAAGTTGAAGGAATTTGCAGAACAAGTAAAGGACTTCAAGAACAAATTGAATGATGATGAAGCTGATGATTTTGCATCAAGCACAACACAAGAACTTCAGACTTTGACAGGTCTTTCTAAACCTTCACAAGTTATTGTCAAGCTACGACATATATCAAGGACAAAAGTTTGTGGAAAGAGAATTCAATCAGGGATGGAAAGGTCTATTGAAGAAGCTAAGAAAATGAAGAGGACTTGCAAAGGATGTGGTCAACCAGGTCATGACATCAGAAACTGCTCCCCAAAAAAAGATGGCTGTAGTGATAAAACATTGAACTAGTGTTGATAAATGTAGCACTTAAAGTTGATAAATACTTTCCCCCTATTACTGACTATGAATTACAAGGTCATTCAGTACTGATAAAACATTGACTTAGGCTTGATAAAGTCTTCAAGTAAAGTTGATAAATCTGTTTTTAATATTCCTAAGTCTGATTTACAAGGTGCTTCAACATTGAATATGTACACAAATTTAAGGGTGATAAAAATTGTACCAAATGTTGATAAAAACTTTGTACATAACTGATAAAAGACCTTCAAAAATACTTATCTGTTGCTAGTAAAGATAACCATCCACAACAGTGATAAACCATGAACACATCCACATGCTTAAAAACATCTATGCACATTTCATATCCTCTGTTTACCAAAAAATACTAGAATAAGAAGTTTGCAACTTATTACATCCTTTTTACCAAAAAAGTCATTGCACAAAAGACCTAATGCTTTATACGGGTGCCTTGTCCAACAATCCTATATAGTTCTTTCTGAAGAAGCAGGAGATTGCTCATCCCCTCCGCTTGGTTGATTCCTCTGACAGTAGCTCCTCAGCTTTACCTCATTCAGGATCTTTGCAATGTTGCTTGGATACGTGCACAATTGCATGACATATCGATGCCTCAGCTTCGATAGTTGATCAGCCTATATAAACAACAACAAAAAACTCCCAAATTAGTTAAACTACACACATAAAAACACATGACTTAAAAAGACATGCACAAGATAAAAATGTTAGCTTACATTGTTCTTCGACATAGGAAAACCCCAAGTACTTCCGGATTCACCCATGTACCTCTCCATGTGAAACATACAGTAGATGCCGCAGTCAACCTTATTATCAGCGCTGCTCCAATCTAGCTTCAAAGCCTTTCCAACTCCATTTCTGATTTTCACAGAGAGTGTAGCATCAAGCCTTTCAAGGAACATCGAAAACCTATTCCTCTGTCAATGATTAACAGAAAATACATACATTAGAAACACAAAAATGTGCGTAAAATTAATAACTAAAATCGCAAATAAAAACTTACCAAATTGGTGATTCTGTTCCCGTACTTGGCTCTAAAGTTAGTCCCCTGCAAGTTATCGAAGATAGCCACTATGTGTTTCTTCATGTTGACACATACCAAGTAATAGTGAGACTTTGCATGGATTGGGAAAAACACCTGCCATAGAAGAACAAACAAGACAAACATGGTTACACAAAACACAAACCTAATACTATAAAAATGATACATAAGCCCGGAAATGTGTGGGGGATCCTTACCAAATCCACGGTAGTGAGATCAACACCCGTGTACAACTGCAACTCGGTTTCAAGATCATTACGCCAGTTTTCTTTCTTCAGATCAATCAAGGATGTCTAATGATAAAAAGCATGTAAAATGATAAACACATTCCGACCTTAGTATTATTAAAAAAAAGACAAAATTTACATGAATAAAAAACAGTTACGCTTGCAACTGTTGTGAAGAAAAATCTTGAAGGTTCATCTGGTGTTCTCTTCTCCTCCATCAAATTCATGAAAGCAACCCATGTATTAATAACACCCACTATTACTTCTGTCCCAACTTTCATGGACTGTAAATCATGTTTCATCACACCTACACAACCATCCATGATTTCGAACACCATTTCCCTTCAAAAAACACACAGCACATATGCTTGATAAAACTGAATCACATTGTTGATAAAAATACCAGATAAAGTTGATAAAAATGTAAAATATGGTTAACAGAATGCAAAACAATGTTTGCTAATACTCTACACATCAGTGGTGATAAACCTATATGACAAGAGTGATAAACCTAGCAGATAAAGTTGATAAAAATGTAAAACATGGTTAACAGATGCAAAACAATGTTTCCTAATACTCTACACATTAATGGTGATAAAACCATAAGACATTAGTGATAAACCTAGCAGATAAAGTTGATAAAAATGTAAAACATGGTTAACAGAATGCAAAACAATGTTTGCTAATACTCTCAACATCAGTGGTGATAAACCTATATGACATTAGTGATAAACCTAACATATAAAGTTACTGGTCTTCTCTATCGTCGTTCAGCAGCCATTCCATCCATAGTTGCTCCTCTTTTGTCAATGGAGCATTCAAATCTGTTTTCCTAGTTGCTGGCCTTGCCTCTATAATTTTCTTCGTGGTTGGCTTTTTACTACTACTTCTCGATTTTTTTCTTTTCTTCTTTCTGTTTGCCCTTCTATGTCCTAACGACATCTTCACATGCTTCCCTCCCTACATCAACATCTCCACACGCTTGCCTCCCTATGTCAGCAACATCTTCAAGACCGAGACTGAATGTAGGCATCCCACGACCTTGTGGCTCGCCTACATTGATCTCCTCAGCGTCCGCCACATACGTGATATTATCATCACCTTTTCCTTGTTCAACAACATTGTCGCCTTCTCCTTGTTCAACATCATTATCATCTTTCCCTTGATCACCAGCATCATCGCCTTTTCCTCCAACAGCAACATCACCTTCTGCCTCAACGTCACAATCTCTTCCTAACTCCACTACCGGTTCAACCCCATCCTCATGCTCCTCAACAACCTTATTATCCCTTTCAAGCCTAACACAATCAGCTTCTGTCTTCTCTCTCTCTGCTACACAATCTTGGCCACCATTCTGCTTAGCGCTACCCTGGCTATTTACTTTAGTTGCAACATTAAACGCTGCATAAATAGCCTTTATCACATCAGGATGCCTCCACCAACGATCTTGTGATGACTCTTCGATGTTGTGCTCTGATGGGGCCCCCACCATCTCATTCACAGCATCGTGCAACCTCCTGACGGTGATATTGTCAGAAAACTTCGAAATGGTTGTTCCGATGCTTTCCTTAAAAAGGACATAGCTATCAGCGAGATGTACCGCTTGTTCTGCCAACTTTACAATGAATTCCTACAGAAATTACAAAAATACAAAAACGTTACAGAAAAACACAAAAACTTATAACTTTAACACAAAAAAACTTTGAATATACCTCTTGTCCCAGATCATCAATAACATCGTCAACTTCCTCATGTATGTATGAGTCTTTCTCTATGTAACCTTCCCCGAATGACTCGTATTGCTTTTCAAGATACTCCCGATCTTTCAGGTCATCAGATGTCCAACCTATGAGAGAAGGCTAGGCCCTCTCAACAAATCTCTTCTCGAGCACAACCCGATCCACATAGTATAACTGCATAACACCAAACAAAACAAATTAGAACTACACAATTTGACTGCTGACAGTGAAAACAAATTTGTTTATCAACGCTACATGCATAAATTATCAACATTATTCGGTACTTTTATTAATGCAATAAGGATGATAAAAATTGAACTAACCATGATAAATGTCAAAGGCCCAGCATAGAACTTCTCTCCTGTGGCTGACTTATCCCATTTTTTTTGCTTTCAATCAGGCCATCAATGACATAGCCACACAGTCATATTCTGGGATCGCATTTACATCGTCCATTGCGTACAAGACAAAATGATTCACATAGCTCCCGCTCGTCCCTTCAACTATCACAGTTGAGAATAACACAACAAAATTCCACTTGAACATTGTTTCATCTCCTCTTTGTTTCTTCATCACTTCAATCAGAGAAGAGATTCTCACTCCAAAAACTGATTGAGCATTAAACTGCCGAAGCCAACATACAACAAGTCGACAAAAATCAGATCTCTCTGGAATGATCGCTCGTCCGCCAAAGGGGATCCCTAATGTTTCCTTAACATTTTCACTACTGATGTGTAAATGACGGTCTTGCCCTAGCTTGATGCAAAGACTCCCAGTATGGATATTACTCACAAGCCAAAAGCCAAGGGTTTGTGGTAAGTCCTTCACCTCCAGCAGCAACATACTCCCAAAACCCATGTCCTGTATTGCCTTCTTCTGCACATCAGTCATTTCCTCTATGAAATTGACCAAGGACTTAGGTGATGTCCTGACCTTCAACCTCCGAAGACCATCACCTCTTATACGAACATGATCCTTCTTGGTCCTCTTTGCAATTGGGTTTGCAAGAGCATTGTCCTCCGGCTGTGGTCTCTTGTTCACGGGACCTACGAATGGTTCCATAGATGAGCTTTGTCCTGCATCCTTTGTCGGATTAGGAGCAGCAGTCGCAGATGAGCTCTTTCCTTCTACAATATTCGCAGGATTCAGAAAGACTTTAATCCTGATAACAGGACGTTTCTTAGCTTTGACTGCACAACACATTCAAAAACACACAAAATCACCAATCATAGCAAAAACATATAATAAAAACAAAGTTTAAATTATTCTAAACCTTTTACATGGGATCAAGTCCTTAAGGAGAAGTAAATCGTCATTTGATTTAGTCTTCACCATTTCTCTGAAACACAGACACTTATACATAAGAGTGTGAGCAAATCAAAGCTGAGTGTGTCTGATAAACCTAGACCACAGTGTTGAGAAAAGTACAAGACAGTTGTGATAAACACACATAATAAGACTGATAAACATAGATCACAGTGTTGATAAAAGTACAAGACAATTGTGATAAACACAGATACTAAGACTGATAAACCTACATCATAGAGCTGATAAAAAAACAATGCAATGTTGATAAAAATGATACAAATGTTGATAACTCATAGAGTTGATACTTATTCAATACTAAAAATATAAGTGATAAATCTATCTCACAGAGTTGATAAATGTGAATGTGAATGTTGATAAATCACAGATACACCCCCTCTCACACGTTCAACCCTCCCAATCAAACTTCAAATGCATAACAAACTTCACTTCAGTCATGAAAAAATTCTTTTACTCAAACAGAAAATACATTGTCATGCTTACCAATCGTGTACAACCAGAAAACACATTATCTGAGAACAAACTTCGAAATCAGTACATGCTCAGAAACATATCATCAAAAATTCAAAATCAACATGCATGCAATTGAAAATGAGACAATCAAACGCAGAATACAAGCGATTTACAAGTTTTAGACAAACAAAATGCACTATCAAACACAAAACCTATATCAAACATCAATACACGTGCAATTAAGTTCAAAAATAACTAAAAAAGAGCACAAAGCTTTCCAAACCCTGAATATATGTTCCTCCCTCCGGAAATCGCATACAAAAACGCTTTGAAGTAACAAAACCAAATGTCGAACTTGAAAACTAGGTCAAAATGGACTGTATTTCCAAAACAAATCCCTAAATCAGTGAAGCTTATCACGACAGAAAATGATCACCACAATGAGAAACAGAGACCAAACCTCAATATAATGCGTAGAACTCAACCGGAACGCTTGATTTTGCTTGAGATTGACGAAAAACACGAAGAACACCGCAGAAAAATGACGAACCGAGCGAGCAAAAGGAACTGAGAGCGAGTGCGTGAGTGCGAGAGTGAGTTGTGTATGAGAGATCGGAAGAGTCGGTTAGTTGAGAAGAACAAATTGATATTATGACTTAACCCTCACAAAACTAAGGAATATTACAAAAATGCCACCGAATTGTGCTATTTTTTTTTTCTAACAGAAGTCAACAAGTCAATATCCTACTAATAATCTCAGCCATCCATTTGTGAAATGAATGGCTTGGATTGGTTCACACAGTTTTTAGGTTAAGCTATGGTTTCTATTTGATTTTTTCTCAGATATCGAAATTTCCTCTTTAAATATTGGTCATAAATATTACACTACTCAACGTTTCAAACTGGTATATATATTACCTTAGATACTAGTCTCATGATTCTGTTAGAAAATACTAACATGATATGAAATGACCATTATACTCTTCTACAATTGAATTAACTTTTATTTGTCTAATGATGAAACTTTCGTTAATGTAACTTTCAATTACAAAACGAGTGCATCAGGATGAAACCCCTGATCACGCAGAATAGAGTAAGAACACAATGGTGCGCTATTCTGTTAACATTAGGTCATCTAAGACGATTTTTGAGTGGGCCACTAGGGCAAGCAAAAATTAAAGGGTACTGAATTAAATAACACTAACGAGCACCACTCAAGGTATGGCATGTAGGCCGCTGGGTCCCCCAAAGGCAACACGTTTCTTCTGATGTAAAACCAAACTTGTGGTCGTCAAGGTTAAACTGGTGGCAAAACTGATGAAGATTGTTCAAGGTGTGGCCTAAGTGCCACTGAATCCCATGGAAAGGATTTGTTTCATCAAGTTGAAAACCAAACCTGACTTCATCATTAACAGAGGGAGTGAATTGATGCCCAATATTCAATAACCTGGCAAAACAGAACAAAGCAGATAAAATAAACCAGAGCCAATCGACTAGAGACCGAGGCAGTAAGCCGCGGAGGAGGCCAAGGAGGCGGATCCAGTGATGGAGGCTTCACCGATAGTAGTTGTATAGGCGGAGACGAGACCCAAGATTGACGCTAATGACCTACAATCGCACTGCCCGACAGGAAACCCAGAGCAAGGTCATGGGTCGACCGAAACGCCGGCTGAAAACCCAGAGCAAGGTCGTGGATTGATGCCAAACGCCGAGACGCGCCGCCCGGCAAGAAACCCAGAGAAAGGTCATGGGAAGCAGACGAAAACCAATCGGGAGAGCAGTGAAGGTCCCTAGGATGAGGAGGGATGGGGCCAACATGTGAGGATGCGGGCCAGCACATCGGAGGGGATGAAATCTAGGTCTGACCTCCAAGAGAGACGCAAACCCTAGCATGGCCATTTTTTGTATTTGAAATAAACCTAATTTAAAATTGAATTAACTTACTTACATACTATTTTATCTCTTTTCATCATTAATTCCTTAATAATTAATGTTTTAATTAATTCTTTTTTGAGTGAAAGGAACAGTTTCATTTGATAATCCAAACTACGTAAAAGTGCACCGAGGAACAGGTTCCTCGGCCACTGAGATAGGGTCAGATAGAGTGAACAGAGGTTCTCTGACCCTTTTAGTACCATAACCGCCACCGACGGTGTTTTGGTGCCTTATGGGCAATGATAGAAGACGAGCGGGGAAACCATAAGACCGGAGATCTCGATGGACCTCAACAATAAAAGTGATGGGGAGAGGCAGCACATCATACAGGGACACCTCCCGGGTCCAGTCCCCGTTGCACATTTCACCAAGTCGAAGATGACTACTGTTGCTCAAGATCTTGCCTAAACGTTGAATGCACAGTAGAGTATGACCAAACCTGTAATCATCGACTTCTAGACTCTAACAAAACTGATTATGGTTGCTCAAGGTATAGCCTAAACGCTGCATACTCCGGAAAGTGCACCTGAACCTGCTATCGTCAATTTTATCAAACCCATCACATACGGTATTGTGACGCCCCATGGCAAGTAGAGAAGACGACGAGGGGGAATAGGGTACCGGAGATCCTGAGGGACCTCGACGGTAATGGTGATGGGTAATCCATCAAATGGGGTTCCTTTCACGGGAAAATCCCTGATTCTCTGTTCGACAGGCATTGTGTAAGAACCGCCCCCAGTCGATCCCGGTCAACCGGTGAATTCTATCGAGAGTTGACTTTTTGCCGGAAAAGTCAACCAATGACTCCAAGAGTCATTCGGGACCTTTCCGGGGCCAAAAAAGCTTAGACGTCGTTACGGTTAGCTTAATTGGGCCGTTTCCTTTCAAATGGTTGTTTTTACGAAAAGGTCAAACTCGGGTCAAACTTCGCTTAATTAAGGACTAAAACTAATTAATTTCCTTGAGTTGGTTTTATTTGGGTTAGAAGTGGTCCCGACATGGACATGTGTCCATAGTGGCTTGGGTGAGAAGAAACAAGGTATGAAAGACCCTTATATCCTTAGAATCTTGGGCAAGAAAGGCAAAGAACTAATGGGGCATTTTAGACAATTCAAGGGTAGGTTAAAGCCCTCATTTGGGGCACATTTCAGCCATAATTTACTGCTAGCCGAAATTTGGAGAGAGAGAGCAAAGGAAGAGCTCCCATGGAAGCTTGAAGAAGAAGCAAGAGGAAAAGTGGAAGCTTTAACTCAATTCTACCCCAAAACGTCTCAAAATCATCATTTTCTTCATCCCCTTTCCATTCCCAAGGTGAATCTCTAATCCTTTTTTTGTTTTGGTTGATTTTAGTTCATGGGTATTGAGGAAGAAGACATGAATATGGTTGGGTTTTGAGGTTTTGGTGTTAGATGATGATTTATGGAGAGAAAATGGTGTTAGATGATGGATTTTAATTGGATTGTTGTGGTTTTGATGAAGACCCATCATGAGTATTGAAGTAGAGACGTTTTTAGTACTGATTTGGAGGTTTGGGAAGGTCAAAAATGAAGGTTTTGAGGTTTATTTTCGTGAAATCGAAGCTGGAGGAAGAAGAAGGCAGAACAGTGTCAGAACCGTCACGGATCCGTGACGGGCACCGTGACGGAACGCGTCACAGCTCCGTGACGAAGGCCATGACGGCACACGTCACGGTTCCGTGACGTCAACCGTGATGGTGAGCATCACGGCTCCGTGACCCGAACCGTGGCAGACCAGAGTTGGGCCTTTTGGGCCCCTTCTGTTGGATTTGGAGTAATTGGGATGGTTATCTATAACCGAGCCCTTTTGGGGTTAATTGGGAATGTTTTCCTCTTTAAACCAATTGTGAATTACTCTTGATTCTAGTATTTAATTGTGATCCTAGACTTTGGAACCGAGCTTGGCGGAGGAGGAGACTTTTGGACCTCGTGAAGTGACTAAGCGTTCAGAAAGCGATCGAGGTAGGGAAAGTAGCGAATACCGGTTTAATTACGGAAAGTTACTAGTATGCATATAGGTTGCGATTACTTGAATTAATTGTTAGAATTGCATGTTAGGATGTGAGGAACGAGTGAAATGAGGGATAACTTACGAGCCATGTCGAGCTGTAAGTTTGGGAATTGTCGTGTTATAGAAATGCATGCGGGCCATGTCGAGCCCTTAGGTTGTGTGTTGATTGTGATGCCATGATCTATGATTGTGATGCTTGATGTGTGGTTCATCCGTTGTTAGATTGAGAATCATGTTATGATATGCTCGGTGTAACGTGTTGTTATGTTTTGGGCAAGTGTGTCATGCTTGATATGACGCGAACCAATGGTTGTGATATGATCGGGTGATTGATAGACCGATGTGATGTGTTGTGGTAAGTTGACCCGGTTGGTATACCGTGGTTGAACTATGGCATTGTGATGCGTGAGACCTTCTTGATGCATGTTCCAGAAAGAGTTGTATTCTGGTATGGTACCTACACCGAGGGGGTACGCCGGTGTAGGGTAGTACCTAGGCCGACGGTCTGGTCCCACGTATGTGCGGTCCCCCGGAGTGTGGTTCCGGTACGATACCTACATCGAGGGGGTATGCCGGTGTAGAGTATCTAGGCCGACGGTTTGTGATTCGGTATACTGTGTCGTGATTGTGCCCCGACGGATTCCGGGAAGACATCTAGGCCGATGTTGTGTGGTCCGGTATGATGTATTGTGATTGTGCCCCGATGCGGTTCCGGGAAGATATCTAGGCCGATGCTGAGTGTTCTGGTACGATATGATAGAGTCGGGTTGTGTACAGCCGGCGGAGTTTGAGGACTGCGCTACGGGACATGTGATTGTTTTACTGTGTATTTTGTGCTTGATGATTAGTTAAGTGATGTGAGTACAGGGTGATAGTGGTCATGTAAGTGAGTTGTGGTTATGTGATATTCGTGGGTGTCATTAGTGTTGTGCTTTGCTAGTATGCCCTAATTGGACAGTTACTCATGGTGGTGAGCGAATACGCACCACCTTAACTACTTTTCCTACTGAGCAAAAGCTCACCCCCTTTACTTTATTGTTCTACAGGTTTTGAGCGGGATGTGGTCTAGCGGGATTCTCGGATCTAGGGAGCTAGCGTGGGTCTTAGGCTAGTCTGGTATAGAGACGTACCTTCTATTTTGAACTAAACCTTTATTGCTGGATTTATGAGCTGTTGACTCATTTTATCGGATTTATTACTTTCGGATTATTATTTCAGAGTTTATTCCCTTTTAAATCGCTTTATTTATTGCATTATTTAGTTCACGTCTCGAGTCCGGTCAAAATCGGATTTGGGGCGTGACAATTTGGTATTAGAGCCTGGTTTTTCAAAAAATTCGGACCGTACGTCAATTAGGTGGGTAGAGTTGGGTCGTTAGGTTTCCCTGTGTTGGTTACGCAAGTCGAAGATGTCCTACGCGTAGAATCGAGATGAGGAGAGTCTCGGGTTAGTGAAATGTTCGGTCTAAGTACCGTGTACTTGTGGTAAACCATTATGGTTGTTGTCTTGGAGTGTGTTATTTGACTGTTGAGTGTTGACGTGGCCGGGTGGTAATGGTGTAATTACCGGGGCCCGAGGTGTCTAGCTGCGATGACTTGTTGTGTGCTATGATTGTGTTTAGTGCTTTATGCAGGTTGTGATTTGGATGTCCCGCATAAGCGGATGGTTAGTGTAATTTACGAACGGGTCATGCCCAATTTTCTGTAGAAACTAAAGTGTATGTACCATCACGATTTGGCTCTAGGTGCCACTGTAGCCGGACGTGATGGGGGGAATGTCAAGTGGTTACAACGTAGTTCGGGGACGCCTGAATCGGGTTGTAACGACACGATATTGACATGAATGTTATAGTAGAAAGAGGACATGTTAAGTTCTTGAATCTAAGTTGATGTTTGTCTAATGTGTAATTGTTGTGTGATAGATGCATTGTGGATTGTGTGACTTGTGTGTAACCTCGCTGGTTGAGTGTTTGACCTATGTGACGCACTAGTGTGCGAACTTCTCTGGTTGTGTGAAATTGTGTGACTATACTATACTAAATATATTATTAGTACGAGTGCGACTCTTTTGAACCGTGTGCGAACGTTAGTTATTTAAGCGCGTCGTTTTATTCGAAGTTAAGAAACTGAAAATGTGCGTTATCCGTGCAGCGGATATACGTCATGACACCTTCCTACGTACAACGAGGCACCAGCAGCCGGCCAGCTGGGGGCCGAGGGCAGCCACCGGCCATTGAGTCGGCTGGGGCAATGAGTGCCAAGGTGCACCCGCTGAGGGGCACGAGAGAGTTGAGACTGGACCATCAGGACTTCCGCCCAGGGTCACGCCTGTCACTGAGCCTACCCAGGCGGCAGCTCTGGAGGAGCTGACTCGCACAGTGCAGGGTTTGGCAGCGGCTTTCTCCCGGAGAGAGGCTATGGCCCCGGCACCGGAGACCGTGCCTGCTGCCACTACAGCCTCCACCGTGAGGCCTAGCCAGGTCGACAGCCATACCGCTCAGGCACTGAGGGATTTCCGCAGGTTGGGCACACCTGTCTTTTCCGGGGAGCCAGACCCCGAGGCAGCCGAGAGATGTTGGAGCGGATGACCAGCAACCTGGACACGTCGGGGATACTGGATGGTGACATGAGATTATCTTTTGCGTCGTTCTAGCTAGAGGGAGATTTCTATCATTGGTGGCAGCGGGAGCAGGCGCGAGTGGGGGATGACTTTTCGCTTTTTGAACAGCGATTCCTGGAGCAGTACTTCACATAGTCGGTATTGGATGACAGTCACCAACAGTTCCTGGAACTGCGTCAGGAGGGGCTGACAGTCTCCAAGTACGAGGCAAGGTTCACCTCCTTGTCCCGGTTTGCCTCGGATATGGTGCAGACTGAGGCTCACCGCTGCAGACGGTTTGAGGGAGGGCTTCGCCCTGCGATTGCGGATCGGGTCGCTGTTATGAGGACCCATGTATACTCTGACCTGGTGGATCAAGAATTGAAAGTGGAGCGACGCTTTCGTGAGACAGCCAGAGCTCGGGAGATCAGGTCGAGATCGAGCAGCTCCTTGAGGCCATCTGAGGCCCATGATCCGCGGAGACAGAGGACCTCAGGATCGTTCCAGCCCCAGACACACCTGAGAGGGACACGGCAGGTCGGATCAGTGGCATCCGTTGCACCTGCCCCGTCAAGGAGAGCGTGTTTTCAGTGTGGGCAGCCGGGCCACCTGATTCGAGACTGCCCGAGGAGCGGTGGACCAGCGGATCGTCCAACGGGCAGACCTGAGGGGAGGCCGAGTGCCGGGCCGCCACTATGCCATCAGTGCGGACGACCTGGGCACTTCGCTGCTAGGTGCCCCGATCGATTTGGGGAGATGTCGGTCCCGCGACTACAGCAGTCGCAAACTGGGCAGTCACCGCGGTTCCAGCAGCGTCAGGCTCAGGCGCAGAGAGCTCCGCGGCAGGCAGCGAGCGCGCCAGCGCCGAGGCAGAGAGCTGCACAGCAGGTGGCACTTCCACCACCCCCGAGAGGCGGACCTCAGGCACCACAGGTCAGGGTGTACGCGGTCGCCGACTCTCGAGCTGAGGGACGTCACTCCGGCCATGAGGCTACTCAGGGTTCCTGCTTGCTTTACAATTCATGGGTGTCTTTCTTATTTGATACTGGAGCATCCCATTCTTTCATCTCTTCTTCTTTCGCTGGTATGTTGGGGTTGAGGGTAGAGTCACTGAGTCGACCTCTATGTCTTGACACCCCTGTGACGGGAGAAGTAGTTATGAGTACCGTATGTCGTGCATGTGAGATTAGAGTGGCTCATTGCCCTTTTTATGGTGATTTGCTTGTGTTGGACATGACGACATTTGACGTGATCTTAGGGATGAACTGGATGACGAGGTACCGAGCGTCGATCGACTGTTATTGGCGGCAGGTGACTGTAGTATTGGGCGACACGATCGTCACTTGCGTCTTGGGCAGTAGGAGCGGGGTTCTCTTGTCAGCGTTGACCATGGGAGATGAGGTGGATACCGAGCAGAGTAGAGAGCTACCGCGTGTATTGTGCGAGTTCCTGGAGGTCTTTCCGGAGGAGTTATCGGGATTACCGCCGGCATGCGAGGTGGAGTTTAGGATTGACTTGATACCGGCTACGACACCGATATCCATGGCCCCGTACCGGTTTGCACCAGCCGAGTTGGTCGAGCTGAAGAGACAACTCGAGCAGCTTCGAGAGAAGGGATTTATTCGACCGAGTGTGTCACCGTGGGGAGCACCCGCCCTCTTTGTGAAGAAGAAGGGTGGATTGTTGAGGATGTGCATCGATTACCAGAAGTTGAACCGGGTCACGGTGAAGAACCGTTACCCGATGCCGAGGATCGATGACATGTTCGATCAGCTGAGGGGAGCGAAGTGCTTCTCGAAGATTGATCTACGATCCGGGTATTATCAGTTGAAGGTTCGGGAGGAGGATGTGGCGAAGACCGCATTTCGGACTCGGTATGGGCACTACGAGTTCTTGGTGATGCCGTTCGGGTTGACGAATGTGCCTGCAGCGTTCATGGACTTGATGAACGGTATCTTCCGACCTTACTTGGACTAGTTCATCGCGGTGTTCGTAGATGATATTCTGATTTATTCTCCGAGTGAGGAGGCGCACGTGGAGCACCTGAGGACAGTTTTTACATTGTTGCGCACTCACCAGTTGTACGGAAACCTGGAGAAGTGCGAGTTTTGGCTCGCCGTGGTGAAATTCCTTGGGCATATTGTGTCCCAAGAGGGTATACTAGCTGATCCAGTGGAGATCGATGCGGTCTCGAAGTGGGCACGACCCAAGAGTGTCTTCGAGATCCGCAGCTTCCTAGGCTTGGCAGGGTACTATCGACGGTTCGTCCAGGACTTCTCACGACTGGCCACGTCGATGACTGCCCTAACACGCAAGGGAGCCGAGTTTGTGTGGACTGATGAGTGTGAGCACTCCTTTACCGAGCTGAAGGCTCGTCTGACTACAACGCCCGTGTTGATAGTGCAGGAGCGCAAGATCGGATACGATGTGTATTGTGATGCGCCCGGTGAGGGATTGGGGTGTGTGTTGATGCAGTCTGGGAAGGTGGTTGCTTATGGCTTCAAACAGTTGAAGACACATGAGCGCAACTACCCTACCCATGATCTAGAGTTGGCAGCAGTCGTCTTCGCGTTGAAGAGCTGGCGACACTACTTGTACGGAGAGCGATTCCGGGTGTTCTTAGACCACAAGAGTCTCAGGTACATCTTCTCCCATCGAGACTTGAACATGCGCCAGAGGCGGTGGATGGAGCTACTTGAGGAGTACGACTTCGAGCTACTCTACCATCCGGGTAAGGCTAACATTGTCGTCGAAGCTCTGAGTAGGAAGTTGACTCACTGCCTTGCCGGGATATCAGTCCGGGAGTGGGATATGATGGAGGAGTTGAGCACGTTTGGGCTCGAGTTCGATGAGATCACCGATGGCGTGGCCATGTGTTCGTTGGTGGCGCAGCCCACGCTAGTCGCTCGTGTGCTGGCGGCACAGGCCGAGGATGCCGAGGCGGTAGAGATCCGGGAGAGGATTATTAGCGGTGTTGACACCGAGGGCTGAGAGCAGGGTACTGATCTGGGTCTACGATACCGAGGAGGGATGTTTGTGCCGCGTGGTTGTAGAGATGCTGTGTTGAGATAGTCTCATCACTCTTGTCTTGCTGTGCACCCGGGTGGCACCAAGATGTATCGGGATATCATACGGCAGTTCTGGTGGAGCAGGATGCGGAAAGCAGTTGCAGAGCTCGTCTCGAGATGCCTCACCTGTCAGCAGGTGAAGGCCGAGCATCAGCGTCCTGCCGGTTTATTACAGTCATTGCCGATTGCGTAGTGGAAGTGGGAGCACGTCACGATGGACTTCGTGAGTGGCTTACCGAGGTCGCCGAGAGGGCACGACGCAATTTGGGTAGTGGTTGACCGACTGACCAAGTCGGCACACTTCTTAGCCATGAGGATGACTGATACGGTTGACATTATGAGCCGTTTGTACGTTCGGGAGATTATCTGTATTCACGGGGTTCCAGTGTCGGTTGTGTCCGACAGAGACCCTCGATTCACTTCCAGGTTTTGGGAGATCTTGCAGAGAGCACTGGGGACCAAGGTCTTGCTCAGTACAACGTATCACCCATAGACAGACGGTCAGTCAGAGCGCACGATTCAGATCTTAGAGGATATGCTGTGGGCATGTGTGTTGGACTTCCGAGGGTCATGGGAGGACCGTTTACCATTGGACGAGTTCGCCTACAACAACAGCTTCCAGGCCAGTATTGGGATGGCACTGTTTGAGGCGTTGTATGGTAGGCCGTGTCGTTCTCCCGTGTGTTGGGTAGAGGTGGGAGACATGAGTCTACTCGGTCCGGAGCTTGTCTGGGAGACGACCGAGAAGGTCGCATTAATTCGAGAGCGGTTGAGGACCGCGTAGAGTTGATAGAAGAGTTAAGCTGATAGACGGCGCCGACCTCTTGAGTTTACAGTTGGTGATCATGTGTTTCTGAGGGTGAGCCCGAAGAAGGGACTATTGCGGTTCAACCGCGGCGGAGGCAAGTTGGCCCCGCGGTTTATCGAACCTTTTGAGGTTATGGGCAGAGTTGGGGCCGTTGCTTACCGTCTTGCGTCGCCACCGCAAACTTGGGAACGTTCATAACGTCTTCCACGTATCCCAGCTGCGGAAGTACACTACGGACCCCTCCCACGTTATTGAGTGGACGGACATCGAGGTAGCTGAGGATGTCTCATATGAGGAGTATCCAGTCCGGAGTCTGGATAGCGAGAGCAGGTCTTGCGTGGCAAGACTATCCCACTGGTACGGGTGTAGTGGCGTCACCACGGAGTAGAGTCGACCTGGGTGCGCGAGGATGAGGTTCGTGCGAAGTACCCCAGCCTGTTCGACCCTTGAGGTACGTTTGTTTTAAATTTCGAGGACGAAATTCTTTTAAGGGGGTAGATGTAAGAACCGCCCCCGGTCGAACCGGTGAATTCTGGCGAGAGTTGACTTTTTGCTGGAAAAGTCAACCGATGACTCCAAGAGTCATTCGGGACCTTTCCGGGGCCCAAAAAGCTTAGTCGTCGTTACGGTTAGCTTAATTGAGCCGTTTTCTTTCAAATGGTTGTTTTTACGAAAAAGTCAAACTCGGGTCAAACTTCGCTTAATTAAGGACTAAAACTAATTAATTTCCTTGAGCTGGTTTTATTTGGGTTAGAAGTGGTCCCCACATAGACATGTGTCCATAGTGGCTTGGGTGAGAAGAAACAAGGTATGAAAGACCCTTATACCCTTAGAATCTTGGGCAAGAAAGGCAAAGAAGGAATGAGGCATTTTAGACAATTCAAGGGTAGGTTAAAGCCCGCATTTGGGGCACATTTCAGCCATAATTCAGTGCTGGCCAAAATTTGGGGATAGAGAGCAAAGGAAGGCTCCCATGGAAGCTTGAAGAAGAAGCAAGAGGAAAAGTGGAAGCTTTAGCTCATTTCTACCCCAAAACGTCTCAAAATCATCATTTTCTTCATCCCCTTTCCATTCCCAAGGTGAATCTCTAATCCTTTTTCGTTTTGGTTGATTTTAGTTCATGGGTATTGAGGAAGAAGACATGAACATGGTTGGGTTTTGAGGTTTTGGTGTTAGATGATGATTTATGGAGAGTAAAGGGTGTTAGATGATGGATTTTAATTGGATTGTTGTGGTTTTGATGAAGACCCATCATGGGTATTGAAGTAGAGACATTTTTAGTAATGATTTGGAGGTTTGGGAAGGTCAAAATGGAGGTTTTGAGGTTTATTTTCGTGAAATCGAAGTTGGAGGAAGAAGAAGGCGGAACAGTGTCAGACCCGTCACTGATCCGTGACAGAACGCGTCACGGCTCCGTGACGGAGGCCGTGACGACACACGCCACGGTTCCGTGACATCAACCGTGACGGGGAGCATCACGATTCCGTGACCCAAACCGTGGCAGACCAGAGTTGGGCCTTTTGGGCCCCTTCTGTTGGATTTCGAGTAATTGAGACGGTTATCTATAACTGAGCCCTTTTGAGGTTAATTGGGAATGTTTTCCTCTTTAAACCAATTGTGAATTACTCTTGATTCTAGTATTTAATTGTGATCCTAGACTTTGGACCTGAGCTTGGCGGAGGAGGAGACTTTTGGACCTCGTGAAGTGACTAAGCGTTCAGAAAGCGATCGAGGTAGGGAAAGTATCGAATACCGATTTAATTGCGGAAAGTTACTAGTATGCATATAGGTTGCAATAACTTGAATTAATTGTTAGAATTGCATGTTAGGATGCGAGGAACGAGTGAAATGAGGGATAACTTATGAGCCATGTCGAGACGTAAGTTTGGGAATTGCCGTGCTGTAGAAATGCATACGGGCCATGTCGAGCCCTAAGGTTGTGTGTTGATTGTGATGCTATGATCTATGATTGTGATGCTTGATGTGTGGTTCATCCGTTGTTAGATTGAGAATCATGTTATGATATGCTCGGTGTAACGTGTTGTTATGTTTTGGGAAAATGTGCCATGCTTGATATGACATGAACCAATGGTTGTGATATGATCGGGTGATTGATAGACCGATGTGATGTGTTATGGTAAGTTGACCCAGTTGGTATACCGTGGTTGAACTATGGCATTGTGATGCGTGAGACCTTCTTGATGCATGTTCCAGAAGGAGTTGTATTCCGGTATGGTACCTACACCGAGAGGGTACGCCGGTGTAGGGTAATACCTTGGCCGACAGTGTGTTCCCACGTATGTGCGGTCACCCGGAGTGTGGTTCCGGTACGATACCTACATCGAGGGGGTATGCCGGTGTAGAGTATCTAGGCCGACGGTTTGTGATTCGGTATACTGTGTCGTGATTGTGCCCCGACGGATTCCGGGAAGACATCTAGGCCGATGTTGTGTGGTCCGGTATGATGTATTATGATTGTGCCCCGATGCGGTTCCGGGAAGATATCTAGACCGATGCTGAGTGTTCTGGTACGATATGATAGAGTCGGGCTGTGTACAGTCGGCGGAGTTTGGGGACTGCGGTACAGGACGTGTGATTGTTTTACTGTGTATTGTATGCTTGATGATTGGTTAAGTGATGTGAGTACAGGATGATAGTGGTCATGTAAGTGAGTTGTGGTTATGTGCTCTCCGTGGGTGTCATTAGTGTTGTGCTTTGCTAGTATGCCCTAATTGGACGGTTATTCGTGGTGGTGAGCGGATGCGCACCACCTTAACTACTTTTCCTACTGAGCGAAAGCTCACCCCTTTACTTTATTGTTCTACAGGTTTTGAGCGGGATGTGGTCTAGCGGGATTCTCGGAGCTAGGGAGCTAGCGAGGGTCTTAGGCTAGTCTGGTCTAGATACGTACCCTCTATTTTGAACTAAACGTTTATTGTTGGATTTATGAGTTGTTGACTCATTTTATCGGATTTATTACTTTCGGATTATTATTTTAGAATTTATTCCCTTTTAAATCGCTTTATTTATTGCATTATTTAGTTCACGTCTCGAGTCCGGTCAAAACCGGATTTGGGGCGTGACACATTGTTCCTGCATAGACAAACGCAAACAAAAGAAAAGAGGCCCTTCCGATTAGTCATATCCCTAATCGTGAAAGGGGCCAAGGCGTGTGTAACGATGGAGGCCAGGGAGAAAGACGCGCTGGCAAAGGAGATCGCAGAGAAGTCGGAGGCGAGAGGGGTCGGGGAGGCGCGACCCATGGTTGTCGGGGTTGGACCCGTCGAACCCTCGGAGGCCCTGGCAAAGACGTTGCCCTACACCACGCGCCGCCCAGAGCAGGAACCAGAGCAAGGTCATGGTACGCTCGGGAACTCGGCACTTTAGGGATGATAGGGAGAGGGCGAAGCCGTTGCGTGAGGAGGAAGCAATCCAGGGCCGTCGCAAAGAACATCCCCGCCTCAGAGCCACAATCGAAGGCGGCAACGACAACAGGGGTGACGTCGACGCCGAAAACAGCATGCAGGAGCGATGATTCAGGAGGAACCGTCGGAGTTGTTGTTTGTGTAGAGCTGTACCCATATCACGGCAATCCCATGCCAGAATCCGAAGATCTGACGTCGCCTGAGGCGACGTAAGTTCTGAACCTGGGTCCCAATTCCGTTGTTGGAAGTGCGTAACTCGAGGCCGCAAAGGGGATTGTTGTGAAAATAATTGTGTTCAGCAATAAAATTCCTCCATAACCATTAAAACTCTGTTAACATAAGGTCTTAACATCGCATCCATCTACCTACTATCATCAGCAACAGTGAACTGCTGAAGCAGAAGGGCCCCTCCTCCGCTTGTAACATCCTAGCCAATTCCTCATCGGATTTCATCAATTGTTCAGAACTGCTGGCTTCCTGAGCGATTGATGGTTTAGATTCTTCCTCTTGTAATGACACCAACCTAAGTTGATTGGAAATTGAGAGGAGATCAGAGTCTTCTAAAACAAGCCAATCCTCACCTCTGAATCCCTTCTGCTCGTCAGGAGGGATTACAGTTAGAGAGAATAGTTGGAACTTCATAACTTCGAAGCCATCATCAGTGTCGTAGTCAACATCGAAATTGGAGTTGTGGTGTTGAACCGGATTGGAAGATGAGGGTAGCGTCCCACTCGCCATTACTTCTGGTGGAGCAGGTCCCGGTCCTAAATTCCTATCGCTCACAACAGGGATTGGCGAGGAAGCCGGGGAGAAAAGTGCGTCAATCTCCGACGATGGAGCGGAAGAGCCCATCCCCAGCTTCGCATCCCACACGAGATTAGGGGACGGAGGATCATTCTAGGGTTGGGGGCAAAGGGCTACGACGATTGCTGCATTGCGAGGGAGAATGAGGCGGTTGCAGGCGACCTCCGTCGAGACCATGGGTCGGCCAGGGTGATGAAGGCAAGCGAAGGGAAGGCTGCTCCAAAGGCAGAGGCGCGATACCGGAACTTGACCGGGAGAGAGGTCTTTGACGACGACGATGCTGGGATAAAACCCTAGCAGCCATCGCTTCTTCGAGAGCAAATGTTACAATTCTGTTTTAATTAATTCTTAATAATATCGTTTAATCCTAATTTTACAATATTTTTATTTCTTTTGTAAAAAGATTAATATTTTTCTTACAATTTTCTTAAAAGACATTAGTTAATTAATTCATAATAATTTTTTAACTATATTTTTTAAAGAATGACATAATTTTTTATTGAAATAATAAGGTTAGATCATAATGATCTTACGATAATGGAATAACATAAAAATATAGAAAGCATAAGAAAGGACAATATGCAGTTTCGAGGACAATCGAAACATTGGTCCTATAACTGGATGCTTGGAGAAAACATGGAAGAATGTAGGGGTGAATCCTTAATCATACTTTGAGTAGCACATGATTTCCAAGATGATTTCCCCATCTCGACTTGAACTAATATGTTTTTGTTTGAACAGATGTCCAACGAGTAAACTAGGGAAAAGAGAAGGTTGGAAAGCAAGTGGATCTTGTTTTATAGAGTTCGGGGTGTGGCATCTCAGTGCTATCATGATGACCAACAAGGCTTCTTCGCGTGCCTCGCTTGTACCTCCCCCCCACCCCTCTAGGCCAAACCTCTTTCCTGGGTTAGAAAATGCTTTATTGTCGGTGTACAGCTTGTCCGAACCACCTGGTTCCTTGATGAGTCTGTGAGAGCGGATCCTTTAAATTTGATCGGTGATTTGGTTTCGCTTTCCAGGTGCCCTTTCTCAAAACAAAAGTGACGAGAAGTAGGATGTCCTTCCTACTATTGGGTTCATGTCGAGCATGCACCGATGGTCGCACATCTACGGTCACCAAGATCCTACAGATCACTAGGATTTTTCGTGTCGCCTCTTGGGTATACTGATCAGCATGTGCCCCGCCATGGATCATCTCCATCAATATCTCTTAGTTGTGAATTGTTTGTCATGAGAGTGTTTCTCATGGATAGTCGGGTAAAATATAGTTCCCCCTCCAGAGTTGAGAGATAAGAGGCAAGAGAGAGAGAACCTTATTAGGCCGGTCCAATTTTTTATTCTTTAATTATAATTAATTCTTAATTAATCCTTAGTAATTCTTTCAAATTATCATTCAAAATTATTTTCTATTTCCTTAATTATTTTTTTAAAGGGTTAAATAACATAATGTTCATAACCAACAGTTAAAAGTAAGTTTCAATATTTAATTCTTTTTATAATAAAAATTTATTAAATTACTTAATTAATTTTTATTCCTTAATTAAATAGTTTTTATTTTTTTTTCAAACATTTTACCAAAAATTAACTACAAATAATTGGGGAAAAAATGAAAAAGTCAACGAAGTTTGTTCGTCTTCTTTATGGTTCTCCGATCGCTGGTTGTCGTGAGTTTGCGACAACTTTCAATCCTAGCTGGAAACGTGGCGATTCTGCATCGGAGCAAGGATCGAGGGAGTAGAGGACAACGATAGAATCCTCTCTACTCCTGGTCGAGATCTTGACATAGTGATGGCGTGGACCGAAGACGCCCTCCCTTCGCCGCAGAGCAAACATCCTCGACGTTGCTCCGTCTGAATGAACGAAGCCTCAAGCACAAAGACGAAGACCACCACATATGGAATCGTAAACGAAGGGGAGAAGTAAAGACCTCTATGTCTGAGACCCATGGTGGAGAAGCCGAGCTTCTCAGATCTAGGTCGTCATTCCAAAACCAAATCAGACAAAGTCCCTTTGGCGTTAGCCTCCTTATTATCAAATTATGGTCGAGATTTCAGACCAAATCCGGCTTGATGCATGGTTATTTCTGGTGCGACAACCTTGTAGATTCATCTGAGATGAATGAAGCGACGTTGGAGACGAAGATAAAGCCGCCAAAGACAAAGACATGGCTACCAGATAAGTAGATTAATGTCGGATAAGAAGAATTCACACAACTTCACCCTATTGATTATTAATTTGCAATTGTACATAGATTAGTGTCTAGTTAGATTAATTAAATTAATTTGATTGTGTAGGTTAATTAGTAAAAAAAAGGATAAAATTGTAATTTCCTATATACAACATATGGGTTCCAAATAAGTAAGGGTAAAATTGTATTTCACACTCTATTAACTGACACATGGGGTCACATGACTAAGAAAATAAAATATTCCATCAGTTTTTACTAACAGAATCATGTGAGCAATATTTAAGGTAGTGCATTTGTCATTTTGTAACGTTGGGTAGTGTAGTGTTCCTGATAAATACTTAAGAGTAATTTTCGACATTAAACCCTTAATTTTTTTAAAACAAACAACAGAAAATATTAAACATTGTGTTTCTTTTACGGTATGTGCTTGGAAGATGGCTTCTCCATCCAAGAGTTGATCATCATTTTTTCGGAGATGACAAGCGACCCCTTATCTTCACTGCTCTCTATCAAACCCTACTACACTTCCTGTTTATGAGGTAGCCGTCGTCGCCAACATCAATTATGGTTCTGGTCATGGTAACTATCGGCGGGAACCTCCCTCCTCCAGTCTCTCTTCCTCCCCACTTACCCCCTCCTTCCATTGGTGTTTGGTACTTAAGTTGCTCTCCGGAGCTCATGGGAGAAAGAGATACACGTCTCTCCACCCTGACAGCTCAGGCCGACCCTCCCACGACGTCTCCTAATGTCTCTAAATCCCCATATACGAAAATCTATCCCATCGATGTTGCAACTCCCCTCGCCCCTCCTAAGCCACACTTCTCCAATCAGATTTGGACATCCCTCCACCTCAACTCCTTCACCGTTCAAGGTCCTCTGTCGCTCTACACCTCACGTTCGTCGTACATACACAACCCCCTCATCCTTGCGCCGACCAGATCTCTTGTTTGGGTCCGTCAGCCCCTCCCACTGCCGCTTCTCCCTTCCTTGGACCTCATCTCCTGTCGCTGGAGGCTGGTTGTAACCATCACCCCATCAAACCTTATCCCCAACAATGATGACCCGACTCTTTCGAGCCTCTTCGTCGTACTCCTCCGCCCAGACGGTCAGATCTGCTCCCACCTTCAGTTGGATCTTCGCAGTCTGCGTCGTTTAGTCGTGCTCCTAGTTAACGAGCTATCCTTTCCAAATCCATGCACCCGCCTCTAGAGGATCAGATCTACACCCGCTAGCGCCGCCCACCTCGCCCCTCATTCAGATCCCAATCCTAGTCACCGAAGGTCGGTCGCAAGTAGTTCAAGCTCGTTGTTGTTTTATTTTGCGTGTATTTATTTCTTCTTCTTTTTTATCGCCTCTGTTGGATCCTTAGATCTCTAATAGTGATGGTTTCCATCTTTGTTGTCGTGTCTGGTCAGGCATCTGATGAATGGGGGTGACTATGGGTCAAATCCCTCTATTATGTGCTTTAGTATACGGTCATCAATCAATATATGAAACGGTTAAGTACTTGTGGATCCCATAGGGGGTAGAGGTATCATTAGTATTCTTGCTAAAACTAGTAGACATGGGTTGTCACCTCCATATCCCAAAGGGGGAAATAAAGGAAAAAAAACGTAAAAGTTGAATTTAGTCTAGACAAGAAGAAGTTATATACATGCTACTACCTAAGATACATCGTTATTGATTCACACAAAGAGTCTGTATATGAATCATGACTACCCAAAGCATCATGTTTTTAACAACAACAAAAGCTTCACAAGATTCATAAGAAGAGAAAAATCTAAGAGATTCCTCATGCTTTATTGAAGCCAAATCAATTAAGTGTTGACATCATAAATTGATCTGAATAACCCAACTAAACTCTAACAATGATCAAATTAAAATCAGAATTCTAATTGATAAAACACTCGTGGAGTATTACATGATTCTAACTTCAACAAACATTGTCACAACTCACATGTACAAATTCAAATATAAACATAGAACTTATCAATTTTTCATGAGCAATATAAAATTGACATAACAAATTCATGAGTTTTGAATCAAAATTTTCAAAAACACTCTTTGATCTTTGAAGTTTTAACATATACATAAGTTATGAAATCACGTTTCTAGTTTATACAACTATCCAAGCAATATTTGGTAAAAGTTCTATAAAACATTAAAGCATAAAACTCGTAATCGTGATTTACCTGAGGTCCTGTAACGACCTTTTTGATTCACGGTGTGTGGATGGCAATGTTGTCGTCGACTCATTGGTAGGGATGGCAATGGGGCGGGGTTGGGGCAGGGACCCCAAGCCCCGTCCCCATCCCGTGTCCCCGCTACTCTCCCCGTCCCGCAGGGACCCCACGGGGACGGGGCGGGGAATGCGCATTTTATTCCCCGTCTCATTCTCACCCCGCGAGGGATTTTATTCCCTACCCTATTCCTTCCCCATTCTCATCACACAAAAAAAATGCACATTTGAAATGACAATTCTCAATCCATAATTTTAAACATGCATAATCAACCCATAATTTTAAAACAACATAGATATAAAATAAACATGACAATGATATATATGTCTCATAATAGTTTACATATAATAGAAAGTGTCCTAACGAAATATCTTATAACATAAAACTTAGAGTTCCCAACTTGACTTCATAATGATACAAATAGAATCATCACGTTGGAAATTTTAAGTTTAACTTGTTATTCCAACTTTTAAGATATTTGAGTTTGTGATTATGATTTGATATTGATATAAATTCTAATCATATACCTTATTAGCCAAGTGGTGGTGGAGGTTTGCCTTAGAGGAAAATTCTCTATGGAAGCTGATAATTTGTACCAAACTCAGATGGAGTAGCACAATGTGGTATTTATCAGTTTTTCTTGAGATTGCAAATCAGAGCTTCATCAAGCATATCCTAGATTTTATTAGTGAGTCTAGATTTGCTGATTGCTTTTGTGTCCAAGGTCTGCAATGGATCTTAGGCTCTAGTCAAAGAATTTATTTTTGGAATGATATTTGGTGGGGTGACCAAACCTTCAGTATCTTTTCCCCAGGATTTACTCTCCATCTGATTCAAAATCAATGTTGGTAGCTGAGGCTTTTGAAGGGCCTCATTGGGATATTAATATGAGAAGTATCCCTAGAGGTATAACTATTCATGAATGGATCTCTTTCACCTATATTATGAATGAAATTCATCAGCAGAATAAGGATGATGTTTTATGTTGAAAACTAGACCTAAAGGATTCACATTCAAGAAACTCCATTATTTTCTTGCAAGGCAAGACAATGATTCTGTAGATTGGCTCATTTTCTTTGGACTCCTGGGGTTCCTCCTAAGATTTATGTCTTTTGTTGTCTAGCTTGCCTTGAAGCTCTTCCCTCAAAGTGCTTCTTGGAGAATAGGGGGATGAATTTTCCTCTTCACGAGATTCTCTATAGTCACTATTTATGGGAGTATGAAGATTCATCCCATATCTTGCTTCACTATGTAAAGGCCTGGACTGTCTGGGGTCTGGTGATCTCTTGGTGGGATTCAGTGATTATTCTCCCTCAGAAATTGTCATATCTTATTGTTGGGTCTCGAGGTAGGGTTGGAGATGAACCAACTCGCAGCGGAAAATCAATGAAAACCAAGAGACGATTAAACCATGAAACAACTAACAAAGAATGTATTCACAAGAGAAAAATTCAGCACTATTTCTTACCAAAACATGAACACCGGGTAACGAATGATTGGCTTGAGTCTCCAAGACGCCTACGTATCCACATGGGAATCAAAGCCACGTAGTTCTTCTCTTTGAGGACTCAAGAACACAAAAATGGAGGTGGGAGCTTGCCAAACCCGAAATTGCAAGGGAATGGAGAGAGAAGTTGTGTTTCCTATTCTTGTCTTGTGTTTGTTATGTTGAAAAAAGATGACTTAAACATAACAAAACCCATACTTGTCCAACTAAAGGCATGGGACAAGTATGGTGTCAAGTAAGGTGTAAATAGGACAAAGTGTGGCAAGACAAGATTGGGTTAGGTGGTGAATCACCAACACCTTAATCCTTGTCTTGCTTGCTTAGTACTAATTAATCAAGACTTGATTAATTAGTTCCATGGGCCTTGGTTGCATGGGCCTTTCATGGGCCTCTTGGAACATGGCCCGTGGCCATTTCCAACGAGGTCCCGTGATTCGCTCATCGCCTCCAAGCCTTCCATACCGGAAATGTCCAAGATTATCCAACACAATCAATCCCAAGACTCCAAGCCTTGTCTCGATCCGTAAAGTCCTATTCACTTACGGGCACATGACCCAAAACCCAGTTTTAGTCATGTCCCGAGACAACTCCCTTTTGGCCATTCTCCATAAATGTGTCAATGAGTTTCATCCTCCGGTGTGACCCTTAGGTTTATGCATGTCAATAGATCAACGTAAAATCCCATTTTACTTGATCCTATTTAAGTGGCGACTAACGAGACTTTAGTATTGCCTGACACTGCATAACGAATCGACCCTGTCGATTCTAACCTTTCTGTCATCCCTGTCATTATCCTTTTATCTCCGATATCCTGATTGAGATAAAGCATAGAGCCGCCATCTATTATTCTCAATCACTGTTCCTTGATATGTGAGATGACTGAAGATATGATACCCAGTATCATGTGCATGGCCATACTATTCTTTCAGTCACTCTCGATCAAGCGACCGAGAACCGATATCTTTCCCATACCTCAGTATGAGGGATAAATCCCTTAGCCGTCTTTCGTGTCACTCATGTAGCCCGTCCCCAAGCCAATCATGGCCGTTATGGAAGCCCTATTACGGACAACGTTAGGCTCAGGTCAAACTCAGTTGTTGACTACATAACGATCACAAAGACTCCTTGGTCTAAGGATACATGACAAGCTATGACACTGAATATGTTCATGACTTAATCTATGGCACATATTCAGGGCGGGTCGTCCAATATCATGTCCCACATGATATCTATGCTCAGACTCCGGAATCCCATTCCAATGACTAACAGAACGTAAGCCATAACGAGCCATCTTTCATACTAGTCGCTTCTAGTGAAGCTTTGTTGACTAGGGACCCATCGAGTGTGATCTATCTCGATCTATGGTTCTATTCGCATGGTGGGCATAGATCAGAGCACACATCGATATATTACTCCAACACATAAGTAATATAAAGCCGCTTTAATTTATTGCTAACGATGATATATACATTTGGACATTTAGGATTGAACTACGAGCACTAAGACTAACACTTATCATTTCTTGGAATCAGCTGCAACATTCTTCCATCCATAAATCTTGGTCCCATATCTTAAAGATCACTTGCTGGCAACTCTGGTTGGCCAGAAACAATAGTGTTTTCAATGCCTCAATAACCTCCCAGTTGAAATCCTCTCTTCCATTCAGCTTCAAGCCTTCAGTTGGGAGTGGTCTTCATTCAATCAGTCATATGGTTTCACTTTTATGGATTGGCAAAATCATCTAGCGTCTTGGTTGAGGCTCAAGAAAGTCAAGCCCTCCCAGCCCCTCTAATTGTTTGTTGTGATCTTCAAATTTTTGATTGCCTATCCCTTTTCCTCATGGTTCAGCTCTATTACTCTGTTGTTTGGTTTGTTCTGAAGCTTTATCATATTTTTTTTGGTTCATGCTCCTCTTGTATGAGTTGTTCTCATGTTGTAGTTTGGCTGCTGTGATAGCAGGTCTTGTTCTCCTCCTTTTTCTTATCTTGGTTGATCTCTGATTTTTGTTTGGCTGCTGCGTTAGCAGGCATGTATTGTAATTTAGACTTCTCCCTTTCAATCTCTGAAATGGAGCTTTATAATATTTATCCTTGCATTGATGATAAAAAAAAAATATTGTATCACCTTATGTATATGTAACAAGTTAAACTTAGAATTTCCAAAAATATACAGTGTTGTGAATACAATTTCATAAGACAAAAGATATAAACTCTATCACGGTATCAAA